>VWZN01002561.1:78029-91125 GCA_013396955.1 Regulus satrapa | reverse complement strand
GCTCCTCACCCCGCCCCGGGGCCGGCGGATGCCGCAGCCCCGGGGACCGCAGGGATGGAGGATGAGCGCTGCACCCTGTGCCGCCTTTGTGCCGCCCTCCCGGTGCGCCACGGCCGGGGCTGGGTTTAAGCATCGCCGGCTGTGCGGAGCCTGCGGATCGGAGGAACAGCTCGGGGCAGCTCCTCCGCCTGCCTCGGCTCCTGTCGGGCTGGCGCTGGGCTGCGGGAGGGCTCGCTCGCTGCTCAAAGGGGTTGTTTTTTTTTTTGGCTTTGCTGTGTTTTTGCAGCGCCAGGGGATCGGGGAGCCCAGCGTGTACCATGCCGTGGTGGTGATTTTCCTCGAGTTCTTTGCCTGGGGGCTGCTGACCACGCCGATGCTGACGGTGAGTGTGTCTCCTGAAGGGCTCAGCACAACCTTTCCTTGGGGAATTGTGGAAAAGGAGTCTTTGGTTATGCCAAAAAACGTTTGGATATATCATGTAAAACGCCACTCAAACATTCAGGCAGCACAAAGGGACCCGCAGAGGAGTGACATGAAGTAAAACCAGAGGGGGTTCAGGTGATGGGGAAAGGCTCTCTGAGCCTCACCCAAGCATGCTGGAATGGTTTATAGGCCTGGAAAATGTTAAGGATGGTGGTTTCCCGTACTGGAAAGGGCAGGCAGAGCTCCTCACGTGCAGGTGTTGCTGGCAGGATCTTTCCCCTTTTCCCTGGTTTGTGCCCTTCCAGGCCTCTGGCTGGCAGATGCTGATGAAAGTTTTGCAAAAGTTGCTAGTTCTGACTTTTTCCAGTTGGTTTTGGTTTGTCTTCCCTCCAGGTCTTGCACCAGACTTTTCCTCAGCACACGTTCCTGATGAATGGCCTGATTCATGGAGTCAAGGTAAGGAATATTCCTTCCAGGATTTCCTTTAAATCTGCCATCGGTGCAAGACAGACAAGACATTATTATCTACATAATCTGCTGGTGTCAGCCAATATTTGGCCAGTTTGGCAAACCTGATGCAAAAGGAAGGACACAAATATGGGGCAGCTTGTGCAGCTGATTTTACTGAGCAGGACGTGCTCAGTCAGCCTGGGGCTGGAGTGACAACAGCTGAAATATTTTCATCAGCATGAGATCAGCCCTGTGCCCGTCCTCTGAAGCACAACAGAATGAAAAATCTGTGCCATCTGAACTTTTTAGTGATAGGAGCTGTAAGCAAGTGGCCTCAGCGACCTCCAGGCAGGAGGTGGGAATGTGCTGTGGCACAGGGAGTGGGACTGGGGAGCTTCGTGCACTAGACCAGGATTCCCAGAGCAGAACTGCAGGCAGCAGTGTTGGACGGGTGCTGTGTTCTGACTGGGGAATCATGCAACACAGACAGTTCTTGGCTGTCTCTGGCAAGAGGATCTTGGAAAACAGCCCCAGATGGGTTTGCTGGGCACTCCCATCACCCTGCCTGACTCAGGCTTGGGAGGCATGGCCTTGAATAATTTTATTTGTGCTTAATGGCCCTGGCTTCTCATTGTGTCTGTCCTCTCTCCATCTACGAGAGAAAGCTTTCCCCAGAACTGCAGCAGCTGTTGCCATGGTGGAGTTGTGCCAGCAGCTTTCCAGGCCCTGGCAGGGCTGTCTGGGTGCCCACAGCACGGGCAGAGCCCTGCAGGGAGCAGGAGTGCTCAGTGGGGCCTTGCTGCTCGAGGATTTGTTTTTCCCTCCCTGAAAGGATGTGGGGAGTTTAATAAACTGCTCTGTTGGAACAGCAGTGAGTTCTCTCTTCCTGATGTTGTTGAAAGCTCTCACTGAGGGGTTTCTCTGTCCATCCCAGGGTCTGCTCTCTTTCCTAAGTGCCCCGCTGATTGGTGCTCTCTCTGATGTTTGGGGCAGGAAATCCTTCCTCCTCCTCACCGTCTTCTTCACGTGCGCACCCATCCCCCTGATGAAAATCAGCCCGTGGTGAGTTCACCCCCAGTACAGCTCCAGGGTTCTGAGGAGGGCAAGGAGCAGCAGGCAGAAGGGTTTGCAGGTGCTCGTTTCAGGATGAGATGGAAGTGTCTGTCCCGTGGAGGAGGATGCTCAGCCTAGAGATTGATTTATCTGGTCTTGGAGGGTTCTGTTTGGAATAAAAAGTTGGTCTGCCCTCTGTGCACGTTCCCCAGCTCAGTGCATTGTTCCCGTTAGGGAAAATAAGATAAAGATGATAGAGATAAAACCTCACCAGACTTGAGGGTCCACGTTCCCAGGCCGCTTCTGGTGCAGTGGAGGGACTGTGGGAAAAACACGGGAGAGGCTGCGCTTCAGCAGCTGTGGACTGTGGTGTGGTGGGTGTCTAACTCTGCCTTGGGCTCCTGCAGGTGGTACTTTGCTGTCATTTCCATGTCTGGAGTGTTTGCTGTCACCTTTTCCGTGATTTTTGCCTACGTTGCCGATATCACCCAGGAGCATGAGCGCAGCACGGCGTACGGCCTGGTAAGGAGCTGAGTCACTGTCCTGCCTCGGGAAACAAATATTGGGGGCCTTTCAGGTAGGAGATTTATTAAAATCAGAGTGAGAGATTTATTGACTGATCGTACAGAGCGCCTGTATTTCTGGTTGGGATGTAGCTCTGAGGGGGAGCTCTGCCCACTCGGAGTGCTGGCTGTGCTGTGTAATCCAGCACGGCCCCTGAGCTTTTCCTCCCCAGGGGAGGGGGCCCTGTGATGCTTGGTGTGATCCTGCCCTTCCTGTAGCTTTACTGACAGGACCCTATGAGAATTGCTGGGACAGCTTTGATTTCCCTTTGCTAGAAGCAAACTTAGCCCCACGATAATCTGTCCTCTGTCTCCGCACAGGAGTCCCTGTGAATTCTTGTTTAATTCCATCAAAGATGCCAGAAGGAGTTCCCTTGGGTCTCTGGGGAGGAGGAGATGGGCTCTAGGAAGAAGAGGCTGTAAGGGATGTTTTCTGCTTCCAGGTGTCAGCCACGTTTGCTGCCAGCCTGGTCACCAGCCCGGCCATCGGCGCCTATCTTTCCCAAGCCTACGGTGACACCTTGGTGGTTGTGCTGGCTTCAGGGGTTGCTTTGCTGGATATTGGCTTCATCCTGCTGGCTGTACCCGAATCTCTGCCTGAAGAGATGCGCCCAGTCTCCTGGGGAGCCCCAATCTCCTGGGAACAAGCTGACCCATTCGCTGTGAGTGACCCTGCTGCTGTTTTCCTGGCTGCTGGTAATGTTTAATGTTTGCTGATTTGGAAGGCGTTGAGCTTTGGCTGTCTTTGCACCTGGAGAGTTTTCAGTGATAGGAAGGTAAATTTAAAACGATTCTTTCTCGTTCCCCACCCCTTTCCCTGCAGTCCCTGAGGAAGGTGGGTCAGGACTCCACAGTGCTGCTCATCTGCATCACCGTCTTTCTCTCCTACCTTCCCGAGGCCGGCCAGTACTCCAGCTTCTTCCTGTACCTGCGACAGGTCAGTCTCTGTCAAAGCTCTGGGTGCAGGAAATCCTGGCCTGTAAATACAATCAGAGTTGTGTCACCTGTCCCAAGGTGGCTTTTCTTGGCCAGTAACTCAGTAAAGCTGAAATTGTAAGAAACAGTCATTTTTTTCCAGCTCTTCTGAAAAATGGGTGAGCCTGCTGATTGCTCTGTAGGCATTGCCAGGGGCAAGGCCTGGTTTGGCTCCTCGCTGGTGTCTGCCTGGCTGTGCCACCTTCAGGCACTGGAAGGGGAGCTCAGTGATTGAAAACTGTTTCTCCATCCAGAAGAAAATCTTCTGTTTGATTCCTGTGGCTGCCCAGAGGCAGTGGCTCTTAATGTGCAGGTCCCTGAGGAGCAAATTCAGTAAACATGAGTGACATTGATGAAGGGGCTCCTGTCACCTGGTACAAATCTGCCTGAAAAGTCCCTCTTTGATGTTTTCACAGGTCATTGGTTTTTCCTCAGAGACTGTAGCAGCCTTTATTGGTGTAGTTGGAATTCTCTCTATACTGGCTCAGGTGAGAAGCAATTTCTGTATTGGCTTGAGCAGTCTGCTGTAAGAATGTCCAAAATTTCTGATTTTGGGGCCACTGAGTTGTCAGAACTCCTGTGGCCACACAGACTTTTGAAAGAGAGAAGATCTTAAATTGGGAGGGAGCCATAAGGATCATCAAGGTCCCTCCGATTCCTTTCTTCTTGTCTCCTGGTACTGCCCTCTTTCTTTGCCCCTACCTTGAAAACACCTGGTTTTCTTTCCAGACAGTCGTGTTGGGAATTCTCATGCGTTCCATAGGAAATAAAAACACCATCCTGCTGGGACTAGGCTTCCAGATCCTGCAGCTTGCCTGGTACGGCTTTGGATCGCAGCCTTGGTGAGGGTTTGCCCACGTTTCTCTCCCTCTGTGGCTGCTCCCGCCCTGCAGCACGGGGCGAGGCTGTGGCTGCTCCTCACAGCTTTCTCCTTCCTCCCCAGGATGATGTGGGCAGCAGGAGCTGTGGCTGCCATGTCCAGCATCACCTTCCCAGCCATCAGTGCCATGGTGTCGAGGAACACGGACCCTGACCAGCAGGGTGAGTGCTTGGGGACCCATCTGGTGGGGAGGGGGGGGTTTGTTGGAAATGGTTGCTTGATGTGCCCATGCTTATTTCAGTCTGTGAAGCAGCAAGCCCAGCATTAGTGATTTTTGTAGAACCTGGCACTGAGTGAAGCTGCTCATCTGCAAACCCTTCCCCCTGCACATCAGCCCAGATCCAAGTGCTTGGTCCTGTCTCTACATGTCTCTAAATACGTGTCCTCGAATAAAACAAGTTTCTTTGGAAAGCTGGAGGCATTTCCCCCCTTCCTCACTCTGTCCCCAGGTGTGGTGCAGGGGATGATCACTGGAATTCGGGGTCTCTGTAACGGCCTGGGGCCGGCGCTCTATGGTTTTGTCTTCTATCTCTTCCACGTGGAGTTGAACGAAATGGCTGAGGTGGAAACCTTAGGCAAGGCCTCCAAACCCAACATGGCCAACCCTACGGATGAGGTACCTGTTCAGCCTCTCGCTCTGTCTGCCGGGCTGTGCTTGCCCTCATTCTTGCTGGAATCGTTGCTGTCTCTCTCTCTTTACAGAGCAGCATCATCCCTGGGCCTCCCTTCCTGTTCGGGGCGTGCTCCGTGCTGCTGTCGCTGCTGGTGGCCCTGTTCATTCCGGAACACAACCTGGCACTGAGGTCAGGCAGCCACAAGAAGCACAGTACGGGGGCCCAGGCCCACCCCCACAGCCCCCCAGCTGGGGGGTCTGATGGCAAGGAGCCCCTGCTCGAGGACAGCAGCGTGTGAGGTGGGACGGGGGGCCTGCCCCGTGGCTCGACTGCACATCAAGGACGGACTCGGCAAGGAGTTCGGGGAGGGAGAGAGGGATCCGAGGTAACAGACTGTGCCACTAACAGCTACTGAGGAGGGACGGGGTTTCCCTTCCAGCCAAAAACGGAATCGTATCACCTGGTGCTGGTGGAAAGGGGAGGAATGGAACTGCTCCACTGTTCTGGAAAGCAAAACGTGCCCCCTGTGTGCCCTGCCAAACCCTCTGCTCGCCGCTCACCAGAGATGGAGCCGGCGTGGGCTGTGTTTGGTGGGAGCTCACTGAGCTGTCCCCAGAATAAAACACGGCACTTGCTCCGTGCCCCATCCCTGATACAGCTGGTTCCTGCTGCTGGCCCCTGGCACCCCTGCCCGCCGCGTGCTCTGGTGACATCTGAGGGGACAGGGTGCACGTGTGAAGCACAGGGAGTGGAACTCTGAGCTTCCTCTCCGCTGGAGGGCCCGAAGAATTTGCCCATTCTGCCCCAAACGAAACTTAGACCAAAATAATAATAATATAAATCTACCGACTTGATGTTGTGATGAAGAGGATAAAAATGAAGTTGCAGCTGACACTGCAAGGAGAGAATTGGCAGGTGAAAGTAGGGCAGCTACATGAATTACAGACACTTGGATGGCCACAATGGCTGCGGTTCTGTTTGGTTTTCTTCTTCTTGTCACTCTGAGGTGGCATTTGCCTGCCTGTTTCCTCCACGGGCAGTAGGAAGAAGGATTTTTTTCAGAAATCTTTTTCTGGAGCTGTGAGGGTTGTTTAGGAGAAACAGTTCTCTGGCAGATTGGAGAAACAACTTGGCTGTGCTGAGCACTTTGGTTTCCTGGGAGAAAGGTCAGAGAAATGACTTTTTACCTTGTATAAAGCACCTTGGTTTGCCCCCGGGCTCCTGCCATCTGATGCTAAGCCCAAAGAGTGTCCAGAGCTGTTCTCAACCCCGTAGATCCCGATGGTGTTCCTGATCCTGTTGGTTTGGATTTAGGGGTTTGGATTCCGTGTGGTATTTCTGAGCCTGCTGTGGAGGCTTTTCTTTATGGAACAGTGGAACTGCAACCTCTGCTGCAGGCTCAGCTGCGCTCAGAAAGAGCAGGAGGTGCTTGGAGAGTTGTGAAAGGAGCTGAGGCAAACAGGGAATGTGTGGTTGTTTATAGAAATGTGGCAGAGGGCAGGAAACAATTGTTCTCATTTGAGTAAATAAGAAGTGGTGGCATTGAACAGTTCTGGGAAGCAAGAACCAAACCGAGGACACTTCAGGAATCCTTTGTTAAAGGGATTGAGGGTGCAGCAGCCAAACCAGTCTCGCCTTGGCTGTTTTCTGGCTGGGGTGCCCTCTCTGTGGCTTTGGGGAAGGTTACCCAGGGGAAAGCAGCCAAAGGGGAGGCAGTTCTGGCCCTTTACATCCTGGATCTTTGCAGACACAAAGCAGAGACTGCAGATGCCGTTTGCTTATCAGAGGTGGGTATTGAAGTGAAACAGTTGACTGATTTTTTTTGCATGGATCTGGTGGCAGCTCCTGTGCTCAGAAGGGAGCAGCAGGGACACAGAGGGATGCTGAGCTGGGTCTGGCTGCAGGTCTGGGGAGCAGAGTCAGCAGGAACTTCCTTGACCTGCCGTGACTCCATTTTTCCCAAGCTCCTTGTGGTGACACTCCCAATTCCCAAACATTTGTGGGATGGTCAGTGCTGTGTGTGCATGGCAAGCTTTTATCCTGAAGGAAATCCTGTCACTTGCACTTCCAGGCAGCAGTTCCCCCACCTCTGTGTTCCTCACAAAAATGCCTTTTTTAGACGGGGCTTTCACCGAGTCCTGGCGATCCGTTGATTTACAATGGATTAAAGTGAGCTGAAGTAGGTTTTTCCCTCCCTCCCTCCCACACAGATGAAGTAAAACACAGAATCCTTACCTCGCTCACACGGAGGAGGCACTCGGAGCTTCACGGGTACAATATAGCAACATGTTACAAAAAAAAACAAAAAAAAAAGGAGCATAATTTATATGATATAAAGTATATAGAGATATATTTTTAAAAGTCCTCTCCCTTATTGCATAGTTTATTGAAACCAATGTGTTTCTGGCCCCATCCCCTCTCACCACCACCACTGCTGCTGCCTGCGGCCTCTCAGCCTGCCCTTCCCCTCAGACCCCCAGAACTGTCCAGCAATCTTCCCTCACGAGGTGACCCCCGAGCTTCTGGTGATGCTGACTCGTGGGTCTGGAGTGCTTTGGGGTCCCTTTGTCAGCCCTCAAACTCGTGCTGCCAGCAGTGGCTGCCGGCTCAGGGCGCTGTGTGGCCTGGTTGGGGACAGGCACCGCTGGGGTGACAGCCCAGGGTGGGGATGTGGCAGCAGGTGGAAGGACGGGGGTACAGCACCAGGCAGCAGCAGGACCTCTACAGGTGCCATTACCCACAGAAAGGTGGCTCGTGCTGGTGTGCAGAGCTGGCAGCAGGGGCTCTCTGGGGCGCAGGGGTGCTGGGAGCAAGCAGGGATTCCTTCCCACCCTCTCGGGGTTCCTCTCACCTGGTTGGGTGGGGCCTTGGCCCGGTGCCTTCCCCTTCCCTGGGCGCAGGGCTGTGTCCCCTGCGCTGCTCTGCCTCGACGTGGCAGAGCAGGAGCTGGGCCAAGAGGTGCTGGAGCTGAAGTGACCGGAGCCAGATGAAGAACGACTTGTTCTGAAGGGCCGGTGCTTCCTCGGCGTCCCACGTGGAGGCTGGAAAGGCTGTGTGGAGCATTCAGCTAGTTTTGCCAATTCTTGTTACTTTATATGAAAACGCAACTTTTTTTAAAAAAAGAGGAGTCTTTTCTTAAAATCTGCTTGATCTGCTGTGCAGTGCCTGAGCCCTGGCTGTTTAACATCGGGATTCCCAGGATTCGTCTGCAAGGACTTAAAATCTGGGATGGTAACAGCAATGCCCAAACAGGAGGCAAAAAATCATCTCAAATCGCCTGTCAGCAGTCCTGGCAGGTCAAGTGAGTTTCGACTGATCTTGTTGCATTAAAAATCCGAGTTACACCATTGCTTTCTCTTCTGCCATTAATTTTGCAAAGTAGTAACTTTTTATTTCCCTGTTTTTTATTCTTTTTCTGCACTCCAAAGGCTGTTGACAGCTGTGGTATCTTTAAGCGTGGGCACTCAGCCCCACCTCTGCTCTCTCACAGTTCACCCTCACGTGCGTTTGTGTGTCTCTTTTTTTAAAAGCTAACGATGAAATGTATTTATTTTGGTTCAGGTTGTGTTTGGAACTGGCTAATCTCTCCCTCTGATGGATTATTTATTAAACTGCTGCTTTCCTGTTGTGTCGAAGGTCTCTGGTTTTGTTCCTCTCCATCACCAGTGGTACCAGAATTGAAATTCCCCTTGAGAATTACGTGAGGATGTGGGACAGGTTTGGGAGAGCTGGGTCGGGGCTGCCAGTCCCTGTCCCAGCCCAGGATGAGAAGCAGGTCCCTGGCTCCTGCTTGCCCCACTGGAGCCTCCTCCTGGACTGATTTTTAGTAGCCTCAACTCTATTGTCTTAATTTTCAGCCAGGCCTAATTTAGATCTTATCTGACTCATTTCAACACTCTTTGTGGCGGCTGAGGATGATCCTGAGTGACTAATATAATCCCAGAAAATATAAACACATCCAAATCATCTCTGGGGTGGGAACTGGTGCTTGATGGATGGTATCCTGGAAACATGAGCCATTACACAGCCTGTTGCTTCTGTATTTCCTCTGGGCTGGAGCTAGCTTTTGTTTTATTGTTTCCATCTTGAATGGAGAGAAAACCACTGCAGCTTGTGCCACATGACATGGCTGGGCAGCAAAGGGCAGGGGGTGCAGTGCAGGATGGTGTTGCCCACCCTTCCCCCTGGTGTGGTGGCAGAGCTTTGTCCCTTCTGCTGTCCAGCCTGGGGCTAGACCCCGACCCGAGGGGCTCCGGGGGGTATCCTGTGCTGGGGCCAGCACTCCTCCCTCGGTGGTTTGTGTCTCCACACTGAACTGTTTTGTTTCCTGAGCAACATCTCTGGACAAAGTCTCGCCCTGCACGAGTCCCCCGCGCCTGCCCTGTGGGAGGAAGCGCAGGAAAAGTGTTCAGGCCCCTGAGTCTGGAAAACCATCATTCCCTTCGTTCCTTCAAAGGCTTCCTGTGGGCTGGAAAACACTCCTGGTGGCGTAAGCTTGCTCCTTCTGCCCTGTGCACGCAAGCTGGTGCTGCCCCTGTGCTCCTCTGGGCTGGGGGAAGGTCTGAATCCGTGCGGGGGAGGTCCCAAGGTGGTGGAACAGGGGTTGTGGCCCCCACTACTCAGGGGCTCGGTGAGCAAGAGCTGCCCTGGGGGCTCTGCCACATCACTCTGAGCTGGGCCAAGGCCCCTGACCTGCCCCTGGCTCTGTGGCTGAGCCATTGGAACTGGAAGGGTTATCAGGGTTTCCATGACTTCAGTTTCCTCTGTGGTGCCTCCTCTGCAGGTGGCTGGGGCAGCTCTGGGCAATTGTGAGCTCCAAAACAGAGGAGGTGCAGCACGAGGTGCTGGGCTTTCTGGTAATGCTGATGTCTTGAGGTCCAGGAAGGTCTGGGGAAGCGTCTTTTGGCGATGAGGTGGTTCCATAAATGCTCAGCTCTCATTCAGACACTGATTCAGGGGTTTACTCATCGCACCGGTGCCGCAGTCAGGACTGTGAGACAAGGAGATGAAATCCTGGCACCACGTGTGTGTCCTCAAGGTTCCCAGACTCATTTCTGAGAAGATCCTGGCAGTGTGGGAGCAGCCTTGGCCATGGCTCTTCCCAGGGTTGGGCAGGGGGGCTCTGGCAGCTGCTGGAAAATCCGGGAAGTGGCTCTGTTAACACAGGATGGAAGGAACAAAAAAACTCCAGCGCCATTAATCACCTGCTCCGGCTGAGTGTGCACATTTGGTGGGAAGTGTTTACAGAGCACTTTCCTTGCTCAGAGGCCTCCTACACCCTCTGAGAATTAGTGGCATGACCTCCTAAAAGCACGTGTGGCATGCCCAGTGCACAGAGTTGCCTCTCAGAGCGACTCCCAGATGGGAAATGTCCTGTGATGGCACTGGGGGCAGAGATGGGCACGTCCCTCCCTCAGCCCTTTGGGACCTTCCCCAGCCTTGGCTGCAGCCTGGAAGGATGGGACGGGTGGAACAGGACTGATCTCTCAGCGGGGAGCTGGGCAGGAACGAGGGAGCGATTCCAGACGTGGCGTTGGCCCAGGACAGACGCTGAGGACTTGGAGGGTGGATGATGCCGGGTGTTCAACACCTTCTCTGTGGTAACACTTCCTCCGTCTGCACCACAAGACCAGCCCTCACAGGAACACCTTCTTCCATCGCTGAAAATTCCTTCCAAACCCTGCTCAAGGAATAAATGTACCCACCAACAGGACTGACCACGGGCCCTGGCTCTGCTTTTGGGGCTGACAGCAACCCTGTGTCCCCAGCAGCTGTTGGGGTCGTGGAAAAGTTGGTTTGCCGGGAGCTCTGGGGGAGTCACGGAGCCTGCAAAAACCAGGGATCGAGCTGGATCTGAGCTACATGCCGGGCTGTGCCTGTGCAGGGCTCCCCGGTGGGGTGATGGGGACCCCTGCAGCCCCACGGGGACCCTTCGGGACAGGGGCTTTCCCAGTTTGGGGAGGCTGCCAGCTTCACCGTCGGCTGGGTGTTGTGCAAGAGCCCAACTTGGAAGAAAATCAGAAATCTCCCTCTGGAAAACCCCCTTGAGCTGGAAATCGTGGAGGTCCTGAGGCCGGGGCTCACTGGGGGGCGGTTCCTACAGGGCTTAAGAAGGGCTGAGGTTGGAGCCGGCGGCCAGAAGGAGACAGCCCCTGCCAGCGGCACCCGCTCCCTGGAAGGGGGGAAGGAAGGAAAGAAGGGAAAATCAGCCCTGCTGCTGCCCTGTGGGCAATGGAGCTGGCTCCCGTCCTTCTCCTCCTCGGCTCGCTGTGGGGCTGCAGCGGTGAGTGCCAAGAGCCACCCTAATCCCCGGAGCTGCTGTGCTGCCCTTCCCTGCTGCTGACTGTCCCTGCGCTTTCCTCCTGCCCAGGGCGCCCCGCCGACAGGCTGCTGGTGACACCGCGGGAGCCGCTGGTGCCCTTTGGGGGCTCGACAGAGCTCAACTGCTCCCTGGCCTGCGCGGGGGGCAAGGTGGAGTGGAGGGGGCTGGACACCGCCCTGGGGACCATCTCCTCCTTCTCCACCCACAGCATCTTGCACATCAGGCACGCCACCGTGGCCACGGAGGGCATGAAGATCTGCCAGGGCAGCTGCCACGGGCAGCACTACCAGAAAACCGTCACGCTGAAGGTCTACGGTAAGCGTGCCAGCACGGCCCTGGACCCCCAAGGCAGGCAGCCCCTTTGATCCTGCGCTGCCAAAAAATCACCCTTGACACTTCCAACCCCTCTCCAGCCCTCCCAGACGCGCTGAGGCTGGAGGCAGCTCCCCACATCCTGCGCCCGGGACACCCTGCCAACCTGACCTGCTCGGCCACGCACTTGTATCCTATCGGTGGGGTGACCCTCACCTGGTACTGGGGGCACCGCGTGGTGGAGAACACGGAGTTTGATTGCGAGGAGACCGATGAGGAGCTGTGGGACGTTTCTTCCACCCTGTCCGTGAAAGGGACAGAGGTGGCAGAAGGGCTGGAGTTCAGGTGCGAGGTGACGCTGCGTGTCGGGCAGGAGACCTTCACCAGGGTGCGATCTCTGGTGGCTGAGGGTGAGTGCCAGGAGGGGCTGGGGACCCCCGCCCGCATGTACCCCATCCCCTGGAGCCAATGCCCACTGCCCTGTGCTCCTCAGAACAGCAGGAGCAGCCCCTGATTCTGCACGGCTCCTGAACCTCCCATCCTCATCCCTGCCCCTGCTGGCAGAGCCCCTTTGCCCCTGCTCACGGTGCCCGGGGGCTGGAGGAGGCTGGGGCTGCAGCGAGGTCACCGAGCCCACTGTATATTTGCAGCTGTCACCTCCACGGGGACCCCCAGCACAGCCAGGCCCGCGGCCACCACAGCGCTGCCTCCAGGCACGCGTGTCCCTGCAGGTGACCCCACCACAGCACGGCAATCCAACAATGGCACCAGCCTGGATCTGGCTGCTGTCCCCTCCACAGAGCCATCTGTGCCCTGGGACCTCACTGCAGGCAGCCCCGGGCCAGGTGTGCCCACCAGCACGGTGCCCGGCTCTGGCACGGCGGGGACAGAGCCGTCTTTGGGGACAATGCCTGCCTGCAGCCTGCAGATCCGATCGCTGCCTCCCACCGGGACGCGGGGCAGGGCCCTGCGCATCGAGTGCCAGGCTCGGTGCTCGGGCAACGCCACGGTGAGCTGGCTGCGGACCCCCGCAGCCCTCTGGCAGTACCGGGAGGAGTCCACGGGCAGCAGCTCCGCGCTGCGGCTGGACCGCGCCGAGCCCTGGCACCAGGGCCACTACCAGTGCGTCCTGCAGGGCCACCGCGCCCCGCCGGCCAGCCTGGAGGTGCTGCTGGTGGATGGTGAGTGGCGGGCATCTGCGGGGCCCTGCCCTGCTCTGCCCTCATGCCCCGGGTGGGGCCGCAGCCCCTCGTGTCGCTCGGTGCAGGGGCGGGGGGATTCGCTCGGCCCTGGAATTTGAGGAGTATTTTCCTCCTTGTGTTTGCAGATTCCTCCAGCTCCAGCCCCGCCATTGCTATGGGGACAGCGGCGTCGCTCTTGGGGCTCATCGTGAGCGGCGCCGTGTCCCGACGCCTTTGGAAACGGTTCCGATCTCGGTAGCGGCCGTGCTAGGAGTGGGAGCGGTCGGCTGCTGTCCCCGTGTCTGCGGCTGTCCCCGCGTCTG
>VWZN01002561.1:56795-67550 GCA_013396955.1 Regulus satrapa | reverse complement strand
GGCCGGGGCCGGGGGAACGGAGGCGCCCTGGGGCTGCCGGGGGATGGCCGGGCCGGGCTGGGCTCGGCGCTGCCGTCGGAGGATGCCCCGGTGCGCGGCGTGCCCGCCGATCTCTTTAACCGAAGGGGCGGCGGCGTCCGCCGGTGCTTCCAGCCGCGCCGGGTTGTTTTCTCCTTAGGAAAACCCAGGAGTTCCTTCCCCGCAGCCGCTTCTCCGCTTTCCGCGGCTGAGGAGCAGCAACGGGTGCCAGGGCTTTAAACCCGAGCGATGTTGGGGATAATCCCCGGGGCGGCAGCGGCTCCGGCGGCCCCGCAGCCCCCGGGTGGGCGCTCCGGGCTCGTCCCGCCGGGATGAGCCTCGGCTGGGGCTCCGCGTTTCACCTTCTCAGGTTTTGGAGGAGCTCCCGGCAAACCCGGCCGTGTTTTTCCTCCCCGCAGGACTCCGCAGCCTGGGGATCAGCCCTGGTGCACCAGGGGCAAAGGGTTTGGTCGCCAGCGGCGAGCGGCTGGTCCCGGCGCTTTGAATACTTGAGCGATTTGTAGCCTTGTTTGCCCTTAATTCAGCCTAGTAGAACCAAACCCTGGGAGCGAAGGCGAAAAGAGTGGGAGGATCCTGGAAAACCCGAGGGTGCGCTCCGGTAGTTTCTTGCTCCAGAATCGCATTTCAGCTCGGCGGGGCTGAGCCTCCTTCTAAAGCTCGCACTTCTCACCTGGAGCTGCCCAGCCTGGCCGCATCCCTCGCCCTCCGTGTCTCCGAGGGCTCCCTGCCAGCACCTGGCTCTGGAGAGCCCTGGGAGGATGAGCTGGCCCATCCGTTGTGTAATGCCCCTGTCCTGCCTGACCATGCCTGGGCTTGGTGTGGGGCTGTGCTGGTGCCTCGAGGGGGCTGAAAAGATGGGTTTGGCCTCTCAGCAGTGTTGGGGTTTGGCTTTATGGAGCAGCCTGGGGAGCAGTTCACCCCTGGAGCATGGGTCGGTGTGTGCCTGGACTCTGTGCCCTCCCGGGGAGGGACCCTGACTTTGACCTGCCTGGGCAAAGCATAAGGGCAGATTTTATAGCTGTTTAAAATGGCAAGAAAAAAAAAACCAAAAAAAGTGTTAGGTCCTCCACTATTCCCATCCCAAATCGAGAAACAAAAGCCAGGCAGGAACATGTACCCAGTGGGACGGTGGTGCTCTGACCGGGCTCAGCCACGTCCCACTGCTGTTAACACCCCGGGACTCCTCCCTCTGCCGGGGGGGAGAGGTTGTTTTTAGTTTGAAGGTGACTCTGGAGAATGTTATCTGCTCTCTGTGCCTTCCCTGCTGTCCTGCTGGCTCAGATACCGCTCTGTGCCCGGGGAAGCATCTGGCTCAGCCCTGTGAGGAGCGTCTGGGCTTTGGGAGCACAGCCCCACTTGTGGCCCGTCGCCCTCTGGAAAATGTGGCAGCAGCCTCGGTCTGTCCCAGCGGGTTGGTGCTGGCCATGCTCCCGTGCCCTGGGCTCGGCAGGCATCTTCCCCAGCCCGGAGAGCCCGTGGTTGGGATTTCCTGCTCTCAGCTTTGTGGTGGGGACAGGGAGGACGTTAAATCCCACGGGAATGCAAATGGTACTCGCTGCTGCTTGCTGGAGCCTTTTAACCTGTTTGAACTGCACGAGGTACCCTCTAACTCGGAGCAAATAACCTTGCACGGCTTATTTTGTCAGCGTACAGTAATCACCTTGTAGCTGTAAAACCCTTGATCTTTACCAGCTCCCGCTTTAATTCGGGCCGCAGTTGGAGCAGACGGGCTCCTACGAGTGCCTTGGGCAGTTCCAGGGCTTGTCAGGGTTTTGGGAGCGTTTGATCACAGGCCTGTGGTGTGGAAAAACATCTTCTGGCCACACAGGTTAGTGGTTCTGGGAGTGGAACCCAGCTGATATCCCCATCCTTGTAACATCTCTGGGTACTGCTGAACCTCCTGCTTGGTTGAAATTAGTGTCTGCCTTCTGCTAAGAGTGCCTTGGTCACCCCCCCATGGGGGTCCTTTTTCTTTCAGCCATGCTTATTCTTCAAGATTTTCAAAGCTTTAGTAGGTGATGGTAGTTTTGCTTTGAAAGATGCTGAATTAATTCCTTTAGGAGTCAAGCTTAGCTTTCAGGCTAACTTGTGCCTGTCCTGAGTTTGAGCAAACTTGGGTTTGTGACACTGTTTTGTTCCTATTCTCATTAGGATTTCTCGTTAAAACTTCCTCAGGCTTTCAAAACCCCCCCAAAAACATCTCCCAATCCAACTTCTTCTGTGCCTGTTCATCACGGTGCACCCGTGGAGGGTTGTGTATAATCACAAAGTGCTTTCCACTGAGAAAATTAATTCCTGGAAGGTTCTTGGGGTGCGAGCTGCCTGTTAGGACAGGAAGGATGTGTCTCAAGCTCAACTCCTTCTTCTGAAACCTGGCTGGGGGTGAGTCACGTAGTGACCTCAACCTGTGCCTGATGGTTTTTCCCGAAGCAGAGCAGCTGAGCCTCCCTTCCTGCCTGCCCTGGGAAGGGCTCCTGGCGCTGTGGCCACTGCCCCGTGCCTGCCCTGGAGCCCGAGGGCGCTTGGCAGCTCCGCTCCCTGCAGCGCAGGGACCGACCTTTGGACTGGCTGATTCCAGCACTGAGCCCTCCGGCCTCTGGCTGCAAGGGCAGAGTGAAAAATACCCAAATTCCAGCCTGCAGCTGCTGCCTGTGCCTCTCGGTCTGTCGGTTGCCAGTTCAGCTCTGCAGGCTGGGCTTGCCGGAGATGAAAACTCAGATTTCGCTGTTTGTCCGACAACAAATTTACACCTTTCCTCGCCTGGCTCGGGACGTCTTGCGGTCTGCAGGACTTTCCTCCTCCCCCAAAAGAAGTTCTTACCTCGGGGTTGTGCTCAGGAGTTGCTGCTGGGCACCTTTTGTGGGGCTGAGGGGTGGAAGGAGGGCGTGGGCAGGCGAGGTGCCCGTGGCCGGTACGTGTGGCTGTGCCACGGTGCAGTGAGGGGGGGCCTGGGCCTCAGCCAGCTCTGAATTACGGTCAGGCAGCCCCGGGCTGTGCAGCGAGGGGGAACGGACACGTTCCTCACAGGGGCACAGTGATGAAGCCCTTTTTCCCTGTCGGTTGTCTGAATTAAGCTGGCTGGGTTGGGGCTCGCTCAGGGTCCCGCTTGCTTCACTGTCCCCGGCTTTCCGTGGTGATGTGACCTGTGCAGCGCCTTGCCAGAGCACGGGCTGGGCAGCGTGGAGGCTGCATAAGCCCTTGAAACACAAATGTGGTGTTTTCAGGCTGAACAGCAAGCGCTGGGGGCCGGCCGGGGGCCTTGGGCTGTCCCTCACGGCAGGTGGGCGATGCCAGGGGTGTCCACTTTGGGCAGTGGCACATGCAGAGTGCTGGAGCCGCAGCAGATACAAAATGCAAGCGAGCAGCCCTGTCTGAGTGAGCCAGGCAGAGTTCAGAGCGTGGAGGGGAGGGAGGGAAGGAAGAGTGCGCGGATCTGGAGACGGTGTGCAGCCTCTTCTCAGTCGCCCAGGGTTATTTTTGCTTGTGGAAGGTGAATTCTTGCTTTGCACTAACACTTTGCACTAATACCTCTTCAACTCATAGCTGGTTTTATAAAGTCACCGCTGTCTCAAAAGAGACTGACTCAGGACAGCGTGGAGTTGTACTGCGAGGCGATTGGCAATCCCATCCCTGAGATCCAGTGGTGGTTTGAGGGGAACGACCCCAATGAGACCTATGCTCAGCTCTGGGATGGCGCACGGCAGGACCGTGTCAAAATCAACGCCACCTACAACCTGCACTCTACCAGCACCATCTCCATCGCAAACCTCACGGGCGACGACTCGGGCATGTATGAGTGCCGGGCTAGCAACGACCCCGACCGCAACCACTTGTCGAAGAGCCCCAAAGTCAAGTGGATCCGTTCCCAGGCGAACGTTTTTGTCATCGAACGTGAGTGGCCACACCGAGGCCTTGGCACTTGCTCGGACACCGGTGTCTTGAGTCTCCTGCCATGCTCACCCCTGCACCTGTGTCCTGTGGCTCCCGAAAGCTCCCCCCACCCTCCCACCCCAGCTGTAGAACTGAGAGACTCCCACCCTCTGTCAATCTCCCCACCACCTGTGACTTGACCCGGAATGGCCCTGCTCAAAAAGGGTTGTGGCTTCCCAACCAATTCGCCCTCCGGCAGCCCCGCGCCTTTTCCGGAGCCAAAGAACCTGGAACCTGCCGCTTGTTCCCGAGCGCCTCCGAGCCCTGGTGCTGGCTGCAGAATTGAGCCTTCATTCTGTGGTCGACTCTGCCCTAACCACCACTGACCAGCGGCCCTTCCCTGCGGCTCGTACAGCTCCCGCTCCTTCCAGCAGCCCTGCTTTGAGCTCGCTTCCGTGCTGGTGAACCCAGACTCTCGTTGGGGAAACAAATCTTGCTTTGATTGAGGTCTGAGATGCAACCGTTTTTGAAATGGCCGTGTCTGTGTGACACTTGAGTGTGATGTCGTTGCTTGTCCCGTGGACGTGGCCGGGTTCCCTCTCGCAGAGCGGGCAGGCGAACGCCGCGGCGCCCGGGCTGCTTCCAGTGGTAGGAACCTGGGAGGGAGATTAAAATCCTGCTAAGGTCTCCCCACGAATCCTTGGAGCTAGGAGAGCTGCCTTTTCAGCAGAAATGTGCTAGGGAGTGCTACAGAGCTCCAGCAGAACCCTTCTTCCAGTGGAGTTTGGATAGGAGGAAGAGCAAAGTGCCTGTCAGCCCTGGCAGAAACTGGTCCCTCCGAGGGATGGGGATGGGGTGGAAGGGTAGGGACCGCAGTGGCACCGGGGCTGTGCAGCGGCGCTGCTGATGGCAGCTGCCTCCTCGGACAGCCTCCTACAAGTAGAAATGCCTGAGTCATCTTAGGTTGCATAATTTACTGCTGCCTGGCACATCGAGGCCCAGGACCTCGGAGTCACGGCTCTGTGTTCTCCCTGGAGTCATTCTAGCTGAACCCTCTGGGCTGCCTCAGGTGACGCACGTATTGCTGCCACATGATCTTGTCTGCTTCCCCCTCACCACAGAGGGTCCTGGCTGCCCTCTGTGCTGCCTGGAGGGTGTGTGAAGCTGCTCAGGTGCTGGGAGGTGTTGACACACGAGCGCTGTGGCGGCTCACAGCAGCAGAGAGAGCCGTGCTCTGCCCTTCAGAGTGACCTTTTCCATTGCTTATTGAGCACTGGGCTCTGCACCCGTGGTAGGGACAGCGGAGATTCGAGTGATGCAGGACACGGATCCTGCTCGTGGGGGGAGCAGCTGCAGGGCCAGCGTGGCCATCCCAGGTCCACTCAGGCCTGGTCACCTGGCGGTGGGGACTCTCTGGTGCTGGCACGCTCAGGTCTGGTAGGGAACTGTGCGAAGGTAAGTGGAAGCTGGGAATAGAGACAAGGAGCTGTGGGGTTTTACGTCGCAGGTTCTTGGGCACCACGTCGGCTCTGCCGTACCCCCCGGTTAACTTAAATCCAATTCTTTGTGAACGCAGGTCCAGAAATTGCTGCTCAGGTCAGTGAGAGTTCTGGCAAGCTGATCCTCAGCTGCAACGTGTCCGCACCACACCTCGCCATCAAGGGCCACAAGTGGATTCACAAGGAGAAGGTGGTGAAGGAGGATGAGAGCACGAGTCCTTTCACCAGCTACACGTGAGTGTCCGGGCAGGGTCAGAAGCTGAGCACGAGCAGGTTTTTTTCCCAGAAAGCAGCTGGTGTTTGCTGTCAGCTGGAACCAGGGCCGAGTTCTTGCAGCCCTGGGACTGTGGAGCACAAGGTGAGTTTAACGGAGTTTTGGTAAGGCCCAACACTCTCCTTTATGGGGAGGAGGGGAGGAGAGCAAAAAGGAGCAGGAAGGGGCAGTTTTGTGCCACAAATATCCTCTTAGGGAGAGATTTCCTGATTTTAAGCAGGTGTTCAGTTGGACTGTGGTTATTCAATGTTCCAGAGCTTTGAAGGAGCCCTGCTCTGGGCAGGCCACCAGCTCCCCGTTCCCTGTGTGTGGAGCGAGAGGCTACAGTGCCTGCTGTCTCTCCTTGGGGCTTTTTGTCCCTTCCCAGAGTCCGGCCACTCTCCCAGAAGGAGCTGGGGAGCTGTTGGCGGGCCGTGGTCCGGCCTTATTGTGGCAGTGCAGTGAGCTTTCCTTTCTGATTACACTCAGGCCCGGCTGGCAGTGACCCAGCAGCTGTGGAGGCATCATGTCCCTTTGTATGGCAGTGCCGACGTGCCTGTCTCCCCATAGCAACAGGGAGCTGAACAAGGATTAAAGTATTTATAACCCAGCCTCCCTCGCGTGACCTCAATTCCTCAGCTGAGTGGTTTTTGGAAGTGGGAAGCGCCGTGCACGACAGAGCTAACAAACAGCCCCTTGTCCCGGTGCAGCCATGGGACAAACTCTGTGGGCCCCTTCCCTCGAGTGGGTATTACCGAGCAGCAGAATGGGATGTTTGTTGCAGGGCTGAGTAATCCACTAAATCTCATTGCAGCAGCTTTACAGTGAAGGAGAATGTGAGAGTTTTCCTCTATGCGGGGATCAACCCGGAGCAGCCCGACCCGGGTGATCTCTGCCGCTGCTTTGCCCTGTGTTCCACTGAGCTGGAGCAGTGCTCAGTGACTCGAGAGCCCCGTGGTGCGTGTGAAACCCTCTCCTGCCACCCTGGGTGTGTGAGGAGAGCGGAGAGTCGGCTTGCTTGTACACGGTGCAGCAGGAAATGTCCTGCTGGAATGGGGGGGGTTGTTTGCTGCTGATGCTTGTTGGCTGTCTGATTCCACGAGGTCGTTACCTCTGGATAAGTTGTGATGGGTGCTTACCTGAGTCCTGTTTTTGGTAGAATCGAAGGGAAGAGGGAGGAGCACTCTGGCATCTACGAGTGCGTCTACGAAGCAAACCCGCAGATAAGAGGACAAGTGAATATTTCTGGTAATTGCATCTGTTTGCTCCTGGGGGTCTGAGGAGGGGCATGGGGAAGCTGTGAGCTCCTGAACACTTTGCTGGGCTGTCTTCTCAGCCGGTTGAAAAGCTGCTCCCAGCCCTCAGGGCTCTGCTCTCTGAGAGGCAGTGTCTTTATCGGGCCATTCCAGTGGCTGCGGGCTCAGCCCTGAGATCCTGCATTAAACCAGCCTTCTGTGGGCCTGATCCCACAGGAATAACGGATAGAGGGATAATACCTGCTGGACAAATCTCTTTGAGCCTTTCCTGAAGCAGCTTGATGCACTTTCCTCTTTGAAAATGCCAGACTAGTGAGAGGAACAGCCTGACTGAGGTTTTGGGGTAGCTGATTCTGGTGAGGTGGGCTGCAGGAAACACAAAATCTGTGATTTCTATAACCAGATGTCCAATTTTTTTTTTTTCCTCTTACCTAGTTGCCCCCCAGGTGACGGCATACAAGCAGTCTGAGCATGGGAATGAGGGGGACACGGGTGTGCTGACCTGCAAGAATCCCTCTTTCCCCGCTGTCACCACTTGGTCCTGGTACAAAAGTGGTCACGGGGTAAGTTCTGTGGTTCACTCCTCCTCCCCTCCTGCTTGCCTGTCATGGGTTACAATTACTGCATTTTATTTTAATATTCCCATTAAGTTGTAGTTTGTTTATTATGTTTTTACGCCTTGCTAGTAAAGAACTGTTATTCCTACCCTCATATCTTTGCCTGAGAGCCCCTTGATTTCAAAATTATAATGAGGAGGGACCAGGTTTCATTTTCCATTCCAAGGTAGGCTCCTGCCTTCCTTAGCAGACACCTTTTGTCTTTTCCAACCGAGACGCTGCCCTGCTGCCCAGTCCTTGTGCCACCAGGATTGTTTCAAAGCTCTGCCCTCCCCAAGAGGGAGGATTTCTCTGGGGCTCAGGCAGCACTGCCCTGAGCTCCCTCCTCTTCTTCCTCTTCCCTCCAGCTCCTGGAGAACGCCTCTGGGCGCTACATCATCAAGTCCAGTGGCAACAAGACGGAGCTCCGCATCCTGAAGCTGGATATTGAGCAGGACACGGGCGATTATTTCTGCAATGGCACCAACTTCTACGGCACCGGCGACGCCACGGTGAACCTGCGCGTCCGCAGCCGCCTGGCAGCTCTCTGGCCCTTCCTGGGCATCGTGGCAGAAGTCCTCGTTCTTGTCACCATCATCTTCATCTATGAGAAGAGGAGGAAGCCAGATGAGGTTCCTGACGGTAAGAGGCAACTGGGTCGGAATCTGTCCGGGAAGATCAAGGGGTTTGCAACTTGTGGGATGGGATTGTAGGGAGTTGTGAGGTCTCTTTCTCAGAGAGGGGAGGGGGTGGTTTGAGGGTGCTTGGGGTATTTGATAAAGCACTTCAGTCGTGAAGCTGCCTGTAATTGCACTGTTCACGGCAGCTCTGCGGTGAGATCTGCAGCAAGAGAGGGTTCTGTGCGGGTCAGCCCGACCCTTTGTCTCACCAGTTCCTCTGCTCTTTGCTCAAGTGCTTCCCTACAATGTCTGCAGGGCTGGATTTGCTCTGGCAGCTCCCACTCGGGACAAGGTGGTTTGTAAATAAGTACTAGAGCTTTTGTGGCACTGCAGGACTGGGAGGGACTGTCAGTGGCTCCTGTAAGGCCAGGGCTTAACTTCGGTTAATTTGTGTTCAGTTCAGGATGTTTTGGGTCATCAGTTCGACACATCCTGGATCTCAAAGACCCAGTACTATCTTTAATCTGTTCTGGAAGCACCAGCTCCTCCCTTTCCTTATCGGGGAGGATCTGCATTGTGTCAGCTCACGGCCTCCTTTATCTGATGCCGTTAACAATGCGGTGTGAATGCTCTGTATCCTTCCTGCCGGGATCCTGCAGGGCCCCCTGCGAGGAGCGGGCTCAGGAGAGGTGCAGCAGGAGGGGCTAAAGGTCAGATCCCTCCCCTGATTGCAAGGCTTGGAATTCCACTCGAGGCAGTTCCACGAGCAGGTGTTTTGCCCTCTGCCCCCTGGCTGGAAGGCAAGTGCTGTCCTAAAGATGCTGTAGCTGCATCTCCCAGCAAAACCACAGAGTGATCTGGTTTGTGATGGCATCAGTCCGGGTCTGGGGGGTGCTGACCCGTCAGAGCTGTAGCAGATGCTTTGACAGACAGGTGGAGGTGCTGAAATGTCCCGATGCTCCTTGGCAAGAGGAGCTCCAAGTTCCCAAGTGCTCATGGATGAGGATGCAGCATCACACCCCTTTGGCAAGCACACGTGGCTTTACACTTCCCTGGTGTCAAGTGGCTCTTTCTGCCCCAGAGTCTCTGCAGCTTTGCCCCTCCCAAAAGGTGACAGCGAGGCCTGTCTGAGCCAGTTCCCCCCAGTACTTTCTGTGAACTGGACACTCCTGTCACCTGGGATGGGGTGGGGACAGCCTGGCCTTGTCTTTGGGGTGATATCCATCCTTGCTGGTGTTACCTGTCCACTCTTCCTTTCTCTGCTGCTGGGTGCCACCTCACACGGTAAGTAGAAGGTAGTTCCAGTTCCAGGTGTGTCTGCCTCTGCCCCCTCACCAGCCCTGAGCAGATCCTGGTGCCCAGGGCAGCCCCCAGAGCTCATGGGGGAGCCAGAGCTGGAGAAAAGGTGATGGGGGAACCAAAGAGACAACTGGGGGCCTCCTGGTGGGAGGTGGCAGATCTCAGAGCTGGTGAAAGGCCGCAGGGCTTGGCACGTGTTGGCAGAGGTGTTTCCTTAGCTGTGCTGCTCAGAATGTGGTGTGCAGTGTTTGTTTTGGTATCACAACGTGTGGGGAGGGAGAAGGGCTTCCTGCTGCTGCTGCTGCTTAGAGCCTCATTCCTGAAACATCCTGTTTGGCTTCCCCTTTACCTGCTGTGAGTGGGCTGGGATCTGGGAGCCATCCCAAGTCCTGGTGCCGTGGGGCGAGCGCAGGGGATGGATCAGGGCAGCTGATCCCACCAGAGGAGCTCCGCCCTCCCCACTTTTAAGCGGTGGTGGAATGGCTGCCTGGAATGCAGCTCACACTGCCTTAAGGGGAGGCAGAGGTCGCTTTCTATGTCCTCTTCCTGACTGTTTGCTTTTTGTTTTCTCTTCCTGTGCTGTCCTGAATGTGAAGATGATGATGGAGGCTCCGCACCACTGTGAGTACCTTGCCTGTTCGTATTTAGCCAGATCTGTACTGGCAGATCTCATCCAGCCAAGGAATCTGCTCCAAAGATAAAAGCTTTATGCGAAGATAAAAGCTGGCTGGTGTGGGATAACACTCAGTGGGGGGAGATGTCCCCCTGTGTAAAGCACACCTGGGGTGTCTGGCCCTGCTCTGGGGTCTGATCCACACCCTCTGCTTGGACCTGAATTACATTAATGGGCGAGGGGTGGTGGTGGGGGAACTTTGTGCTCTGCCTCTCCTCACAGCCCTTCTCCCTTCCCAGGAAGAGCAATGCCACGAACCACAAGGACAAGAACGTCCGCCAGAGAAATGCAAACTAAGAGCAGGGCCAGGTGAGTGCCAGGGCAGAGCCTGGAGCAAGAGCTGCAGCATCTGACTCTGCTGAGAGTTTTTGGGAAAAGCCAGAGGCTCTTCTGGCCCAGCATGGGCTCCACCAGCCTCTTCCAGCCCAGAGCAGCTATACTGGTGCAACAGGCTTTATCTAACTGGCTTTTCTTTCTCTCCTTCCAGGTGATGTGTAGATGAAGAACTCGTCTGGATAATTTTGTTTTCTTTTAATTTTTTTGGTAAAATAGCACCACGGAATATTCTAGTGCGTCCTTGCGATTCAGTTATTTCACTTTCTAAGGAAACCTAAGTTGTAGAATATAAAATACGCTGCTTTTTTTTTTTT
>VWZN01002561.1:31111-44362 GCA_013396955.1 Regulus satrapa | reverse complement strand
CTGGTCCCTCCTGCCACCCGCTGCAGAGCGGGGCAGCTGCCCAGGGTGGGCCTGGGGCTGCTGTGCCCTCCTCCCACCGCGGGGTCACTGGGCTGAACCCCCGGGTGTGTCATCTCCGACCAAAGTCTGACCCTGTCGCCCGCTCCCCGCGGCGAAGCCCCGCTGCCCCCTGGCCTCCCCGGCTGCCCATAGAAGCCACAGCTGCATCCTCGCCATGACCAACTCTGTGTATGATATCTATGACCTGAACACATCCCTGTGTGTGACCCGCAGGACACCTCCCCGGGGCTGTGGGCGCAGCCCCGGCGCCGCGCGTGTCCCTGCGCCCCTCTCACAGACCCAAGGCGAGGGGTGATGGTCCCGGACTGGAGGTAAGTTGGGAAGGGTCTGAGGGATGGTCGCCCTGAGGCTTGTAAGCACCCACAAACACACTGTCCCCCACTCTGGGGCTGGGGATGAGCACGGCCCCATGTCCCCGTAGGCAGCGCTAGGACGGAGGCAGGCGCTGGAGCCCGAGCCCTGGTTCTGGGGCAGGCACCTACCGAGCGTACCAGGTGCCTGTGCGTGTGTTGCGTGTGCGTGCGTGGGTGTGCAGGTGTGTGTGTGCGTGTGTGTGTGTGTGTGTGCACCTGTGCCTCGCTGCCTCGCACTCTGGAGCCTTTCACATTGAATGTACCGCGAGCGCGGGGCCCGTGCCAGCCCCGGCACCCCGCGGCCGAGCAGCCGGAGGGACAGGGCCCCACTCCAAGCGTCCACCTTCCCATCCAGCCCATCCTGTGCAATAAACGTCAGCAGCTGACAGAGCTACGCACGACTCCGGCTCCGCTTCTTTGCCCTCCCTGCCGCGCCTCCCACTCCTCGTGCCGGCCCCGGGAGCCGAACGCTGGGCACAGCCCCAGCTCGGGCTGCGGGATACAGCTTTGTCCTTTGAAGAGCTGCCTTCCTTGCCAGGAAAGCCACAAGGTGAAAAGAGGCTGCCAGCAGCTTTCCCCTCGCTCCAGCAGCAGCCAGGAAGAAGCTGGGTGCGGGCTGATTGTGAGCTTGTGGTTGTAGGGCACGGCTGAGATCTGGGCCAAGCACAGCTCCTGCTGCAAGGTGCCAACCATCTCCAGCACCAGCCTGGAGAGGAGAGGCGGGCTGGGAAGCCACAGTCCAGTGAGAAGGGGAGGCTCCCGGCTGGAAAAGCTGCAGTTGGCCCCTGTGAGAGTCCACTTCCCATTTTATCTGCACTGGCACAATTCCATGTTTCTGCTACAAGAGTATTTTCAGAATGTGACACCTCTGTGAGCAACCGGAGCCCAAGCAGTCAGCAGAACAGGGCCAGGCTGGGAAGCTGCAATCCCACCTCCCCGTGCCCCTGGCAAGGTGAGGCAAGAGCCCAGGCATGTCACAGGCTTCAGGCAAAGATTTAGAGGACACAGGTCCTATCTTGTATTTCAAAAAACATTTTATTTACAGTATTATACATGTTGACCCCTAAGTTAGTGGTTTTTCCTGCCTGAGCCCCAGTGAGCAGCAGCAGAACCCATCCCTGGAAATGAGAGTCAAGAGCTGCAGAGGCTGCACTATGGAGAGCGAGGACAGTGCCCAGAGCTGGAGCAGAGCACAGAGCAGCACCTGCCCTCTGCAGGCAGGGCTGGGGCTCCTGCTGTGGCCAGGCCAGTTGCCTGCCCTGCCTGTTGCCTTCCCTCTCCTGCTGGCAGAGAGGGAAGAAGAGGGACAGCACCCCGGGACAGGCACAGGACAGTGCTCACAGCACAGGGCTGAGGGGAGCCACCCTGCCTCCTGCCACCTCTTCGCCCCCAGCCCAGAGCTGCAGCCCTGTGCAGGGCTTGGTGCCCTCTTCCTGTGCTGGGACAGGCAGTGACAGCAAACAGTGCAGAGCCCCTGTCCCCCACCAGCTGCTCCCGCAGTCTCAGCTTGCCCCAGCACCTCAGAGTGAGGCAGGGCTCTCGCTGGGCTGGAAGCTGCGACTCCTTTGCCAGGAGATGTAGGACAGAAGAGCATTGTGAGCCAGTGCCCACCACGACTGGAGGTCCAGAGGTATGCCAGGGCCCCGAGGGCTTGCTGGGGCTCAGCTGAAGAAATATGTGGAATCCATCACTTGCTTCAGGTTGAATTCACCTGAGGGAGGCAAAGGAGAGGTCAGAGGAGAGCAAGGTGGGGATGGACAGGGGGGAAAAAAATGGCTTCAGTGTACACAGGATCCCTGCCCCTGGCCTGGGCTGCCCATGGAGCGCTGGGCCACTCCACGCAGAGGTCAGGCAGAGCCAGATGGCCTGGCAGACACAGGGCTGAGGGATTAGAAGGAGTTAAACTAATTGCCTTAATCCCATTGCATGTATATCATCTAGATCCTGGCAATTACCACGTCCCTCACTCGCATCTCTGAGCAAATGCTCGTGGTTGGAAACAGATGGGAGCGGAACAAGAGCAGGATGGGAAGAGCTGGGTCAGCCTGGGGGAAATCCCAGAGACTCGGCGAGGATGGCAGGGGCCACTCACAAGAATGCTACGGGGGAATGTGAACATGCTGGACTGCTCTGCCTCGTGGCTCTGCAGTCCAGCAGAGGAGGGGGAACCTGATCCTAGGAGACAGCTCTGCCTTTTGGTCTTTTGGGGGCCACTCCATCTCATTCCCCTTGTCTCCAAAAAGCTCCTGAGCTCTGTAAGTTCCTGTCCCATGCTCCTACCTGTCCTGGGGACATTTGACAGCTGTTCCATCAGTCTCTTCTGCCAATGGGCTATGGGCTCTGTGCTGGAGCTGGATGAACTAGAGGGAAGCAAATAAACACGGGTTACCTGGAACCAGGCACCCCCTCCTCTGCTTCCTCAGGACTGCAGCTCCTGACAACAGGATTCAGCTGTTCCAAAGGCTCTTCCTTTGGAAGAGATTCGGCTCTTCCAAAACAGACCATGCACCCCAGAGGGAGAGCAGGAGCCCAGCCCCAGCCCCAGCAGCCCAGGGCAGGCCCCAAGGCTGCCAAATCCTCCCCTGGCTCTGCAGCAAGAGTGTGCAGAGCTCTCGGTTTTTACCCAGCTGTTGGAAGGTGATTTGGGTATCAGGCAAGAAGGAAGGACAGCTTCCCCCCAGAGCAACTCCCAGGCAGGTGACACAACCCGTGAGCACCTGGACACGACCTCTGGGAGGTGGGAGGAAAAACCCAACAGGTCAGGAATACCTGCAATACTTCTCCAGCATGAACTCAGAGAGATCCTGCAGAATCTTCTCGCTGTGCAGAGCCACAAACTGCTGCCGACAGACCTGACGCAGGGAGACAGCAGTGAGCAGCAGCTCAGCAGGTGTTTTCCCTCCTTACCCCAGTGACAGGTCAGAGGTGAGGGGCAGGAGAAGCAGCAGGAGTGGGAAGGGGGACTGCCAGACAAGGGTGAAGTGAGTCAGCCTGGGGAGGTGTGAAGCAAAGTCGTGCTTTTTTTTTTTTTTTGCGCCTCATTAGTACAAAAGCTCTTGGGAAGAACTCAGGGCAGGGCAGAGGGACCAGCTCTGTGTTTAGTGTCCATTTGCACAGATTCTCCCTCACACGCTCCCTGCAGAGCGGGAGGAGATGGGGCACCAGGAAATCGGCTGCGACCGCCAGCAAACATCCCAGGTTCACCTCACTGGGTGAATCAATCAGCCTATGGAGCAAAGCCCAGGGGAGGCGAGGTCTGGCATGGGCCCAGAGCACAGATCAGCAAGATCTGGAGCCAGGAGGACACTTTTACCTGGTTCATGACATCCACGGTGAGCGCGTGAGTCCAGTAGCAATCGTGGACTGAGACGAAGGTCAGGCCCTTCCTGGGAGGAGGCAAAGGTGCCATGAAGCAGTGCTGAGACCCCTCTGTGCAACGGACCCACCCCACCAAGAACCTCTGGCTGGGACAGGAGCAGGGACCACACAGGAGGGGATTCCTTGCACAGCAGCTCTTCAGAGGGAGGTGGCCAATCCCAGCATCTCCCTGTCCCCTCTCCCTGCCCTGCTGCCTCCTTTCCTTCTCTGCCAGGAACCCCAAGTGCCCACCCACCAGGGACTCCTCGGTGCCACGCTGGTGGTGCCCATGTTCTCCCAGGAGCGTCCTGAGCCAGGGCAGAGCCAGGGGAGAGCCCAGCTGCCCACTCCCTACCTGAGGCAGTGCAGTGCTGTGAGCATCATGTGTGTGGAGTCCAGAGAGTGGATGAAGTTGGGGGGAAAGGCATTCTTCTGCTTCACAGTGTCAGGTTTCCTGCAGGACAAAGCAGAGCATAGAGGACCTGGGGCATTTCAGGGCCAAAGATGACAGCATTGGCACAGAGGCAGTGCCACCCCAGCCTGGGGGTGAGGGGGCTGCTCTGTCCAGCTTTCTGCAGCTCAGGGGCAGTAACAGGAGCTCTGACACTCCTTGACAGCTTCCCTGATAGCAAGGCCTTGTCCCCAGAGCACAGGGGTGCAGTGCAGGCCGTGGTTTTGTACTTACTGGCTGCTGCTGGGGTTTTTCACACTCAAGCGCTGCATGCCACAATTCAGCTGTGGGGAGAGAGGGGACCTGGCTGTCACCCTGCACTGCCTGGCAGCACAGGGGGCTGAGCACTGCCCCACTCTTCTGGAGAGGGGCCTGTGCCTTTCCAGGGTGTCCCAGCACCACGGCAGCTGCCACTGCCCAGTGACACCTTGCCCAGCTCCCCTCCTGAGGGTGCTGGCAGGCGTCTGAACCCCTTCACCCTCACAGGGGGAATTGGCCCGAGAAGGGCTGCAGGAGCCGGGCTGGGGGGCTGTGAGTCAGCACAGCAGCACGTGGGAGGTGACAGCAGCGAGACTGAGTCACACGAGCCCCGAGGAGGCTCTGGGAGCGGGGAACGGCCCGTGCCCCAGCTGCCTGAGTGGGACGGAGCCGCAGCGCTTCCTCACCAGCCCACCCACACGCTCCAGGCTCTGCAGGGAGCCGTGAGGCTGGAGAGGACGTGCCTGTACACAGGGATCCTACCTGCTCTGCAGGCTCACCCACCAGCGATGCCAGCCCGCTGGGCCCTAGCCTGGCTGTCTTTTCCCTGCTCCCACCGTGGCCCAGGGAGGATGGGCCGTGAGACACGCACCACGGTGGACCTGGAGCGATAGTAGGGCTGGATGATGGGGAGTCCCAGCGGCGTCACCCACTCCACCGTCCGGCCCGACTGGGCGATGAGCTTGGCGCTCTCCGTCAGCCAGTTCTGCAGGACAGGGGAGGAAGCAGCTGGAATTAGTGTGGAGCTGGGAGACCCCATCCCCTCCCAGCACAGGCCACCCTCACTCCTGCCACGGACGGTGACAGTCCAGCGCTTACTGGGGAGTTTGGCACAATCCCACACCCCCGGGCTGGGGCAGGAGGATCCTTTGTGGGCCAAGAGAACCATCTCTCCCCACGGAGCATCCCCTTGTCTATGCATGAGTGGACCAGGGAAGGAAAAACAAAAGTGGAGGTAAGGGGCAACAGACTCCTCACCTGGATATCTCGAGTTGCTGAGAACATCTCCTTGATGCCGTTGAACACCTGCTTCACCAGATAGTGAGACGCTTCCCACAGGTACTCCTGGCACAGAGCAGAGGCAGAGCCACGGGTCACGCGAAGGGACAGCCAGACAGGATGCAGGGAGGGGTGGGGGACACACAGGAATGCTACCTCAGGGAACTCATCGATCTCCTTGAGGCGTTTCTCTATCTGCAGGCGGCCGCCGTAGCGGGTGACCCCGTACACCACCGTCATCACCGTCTGCTTCACCACCTTGCGGCTGATGAAGCCCTGCAGCACCTGGGCAATCTTCAAGCCCCGCTCGGCATCCTTCCTCCGGAACTCCTCCACCTGAGCAGAGTGCCTCCCAGTCAGCGCTGGCGCGAGCCACGCTGCCTCCAGCCCCTTCCGTGGCTCTGGGATGTGGGAGCCTCCCAGCTATGCACTGCCTGGCTCAAGCTCCCAGTTCTGTATTGGAATCAAAATCCCAATTCTGATGAATCCCTGCAGCCTATTTTCGCCGCCCCGGATAACAGAAGGCACCTGCTGAAGGGGTGCAGCAGGGATAACCATGCCTGCAGAGCTTTCCCTGCTGCCAGCTGGGACACAGCTCGACTGGGGCTCAGAACTTGGGTTCTCCTGCCTCTGCCCCCCAGGGATAACTGAGCAAGCCCTGCACCCGCATGAACTCTGCCCACTCTCTGGTGTGGGGCTGCCTGGAGAGAACCTGCTGAGAGCCAGACGAGAGATCCACGGTCCAATGCCAGCTGAATGAGCCTCTCAGCACTCTCTCGGTGGCAAATTTCACATCGTGTCTTGCCAAAGAAACCAAAGACTGTAGCAGGACCAAGGCTGAATCTCTACCTGCTCCCTCCAACTCAACTCAAGAAAGAAAAATCTCATAACCCAGCCAGCTGTGACCAAGGGATGAGCTTGGAACAGACTCTGCTCTCTTCCAGCCTACCTCTCCCATGTTTCATTCAGGACAAGTGAAGACAGCAGAAATCCCAGGGGATTTCTCAGCTGACAGATCTCCAGTCAGATCCCACTCAGGGACAGAGCAGAGAGCAGAGTCCCTGTCTCTGCCCAGCTCATGCCTCCCCAGCCCTCTGCACACTCATCCCCACCTTCCTCCTTGGGAGCCCGAGTCAGCCTGTGCACACCGAGAAGAGGAGACAGGTCCAAAAGGACCCTGTGTGTCCCCAGTGTGCCTCACCTGCTGGGCCACTGCACTGTAGACATCCTGAGGGAGCCCAGAGGGCACCAGGTTGACGGAGGCGGCGCCACTGAGGTCCCGGCCGAGCGCTGCATAGTGCTGCAGCCCATTGCAGGAGCCATCCTGCAGGAAGAGCACGGGGGAAACAAGGAGTTAGTGTGTGGGCAGAGCCCTGCTCACCTGCCCCCTCTCCATGCACCTGGGCTCAGGTGGTCATTATTTCCAGCCCGCTTCGGAGCAGTGACCATCTCCCAGCAGGGACCATTTGCCTTCTGGCCAGGTTTCCTGCCTGGGTCCATCCCTATCTACTGTGACCTGGGAGGGTTAAAATCAGAAATCTCACGTCACCACCTCTGCAGGTTTCCATCAGAGCTCTGTGGAAATGGTGAAAACCAGAAAACTGGGAAAACACTGAATACATCTGGGATGCTGAGAGCAGCCCCAAGAGCCAGCAGTCAAAACAGCCTCCGTGGTGGGATCAGAGGCAGGAAAAGGCAGGCCAAGCCAAAGATCCCTCAGGAAGCCCCAGATGGCTCTGCAGCTCCAGCCAGCTGCACTGCCAGCAGATGAAAACATCCCTCTGACAGAAACCAGCTCCTAGCCAGATTTCCCAAAGCTGCATCAGAGGCACAGTGAGTGTCTGCCACAGCAGCTGCCCTTTGCAGCCCTCCTGGAACCGAGAGCAGCTTGGGTGAGACAGACAGGACCTGAATGATGATCACGAAGATCTTGGTTCTCCCCAGCCCACACTGGCAGCAATGTTCCTCACAGATGTGCTGTCGCTCCTGGCCCCCTGTGCTCAGCTTCTCCCCGGTCACAGGGAGCCACAGATACCCCAGGACTGTCAGGTTCCTCAAGCAGGGCCCCCTTTCTCCTGCACCCTCTCCCCACTCCCTGCAGTGTGAAAAGGCAGCACCAGGACCTGACAGCTCCATTAATTGAGCACTGATGACTCAGGCTGAATGAGACTCTGGTACCCTCCAGAGGAAGTCCTTGCTGTTATTTCATTAGCTGCACCCTCCACACACCCCCAGCTGCTCTCTTGATCTTTTGTTGTCATCAAAATATCAGTCCTGAGTGTGTCATGCATATTCCAGACCATCACTACTGGCAGAACAACTGCTGCCCTCACCACTCAGTCACGGCCACTTTCTCACAAGAGAAATGAGCAGGCACCCCTCACCCATGGCCACCATCAGCCTCTTCCATGTGCAGCCAGGGAGGACAGGTGTCTTCAGGGAGCTGAGCAGCACCTGAGCCGATGTGGCACATGGTGACATGGCCACTGAAGGTGTCCCTATGCCCTTCCTCAGAGTTCCACACCTCCCACACTGGCTCCTGCAGAGCAGCTTCAGCCTTGGAGCAGGAGGGGAGCAAAGGCCCCCAAAGCACAGCTCTGAGCACTCCAGACAGCCAGGTGCTGCCCTGCTGGGCCAACTTCCAGTCCTGATCCTGTGGCTGCAGAAGGTGAGACTGGCCTGGCTCTCACCCTGAGGCAGCTGCCAGAGATCTCCCAGCTGGGCTCTGCTCGAGCCAAGGGACGAGAGGCAGCCCAGGGATGGCTGCAGGCAGCAGCAAATCACCAGAGTTCTCATGCCAAGATGCCCAACACTGCATTCCCCACTCCTAAGAAAAGCCAGCCACGTGGAGCAGGGATTGCAGAGCTGCAGAGCTGGATTCTCCTTTGCAGCCCTCACGGGCTGTGAGGATCTGCCAGGCTCCTACCTGGTGAACTGGGAAGTGAGAGATGTAGGCTGCCGGGTCTGGGGACCTCGAGGCTTTGGCGATTTCCATACAGCATGCCAAGGCTTGCCAGGGCTCATCGGTGTCCATCCACCACTTCCTGCCCTGGGAATGAGAAAGCACAGGCTGGTGGTGCTCCTGTGCCCCTCAAATTACAGGCAGGAGCCCCTGAGCACCTGGCATACACTGGGCACAGCACCTCCTCCCACCATGTCTCCGCTTCCCAAGTTTTTCATCACGTTTTCAGACAGGAATGGGTTATTTAGGATACTCTGCATCGCTTTTCCCCTTTTTACCTCTCAAAAGGGTATATTTCAAAACGTTTTTGTTTCAAAATCGATTCTGATTTCCATTTTATTTCACTTCCCAGAAGCTCCCACGTACCGTGAGTGGGCGGTCAGCCGAGTCCAGGATGTCCTCCATGATTTCATTGGCATAATCCAGCCTCTCCTGCAAGGCGTTCTTCTTCTTCAGCCCTGTCAGGTTGATGAGGTGAATCTTCAGCCAGTCGAGTCCCCTGGGCCCCAGCGGCCTCCCCTCTGCAAACAGCAGGATGGCCCTGGTGACATCGTTCCCCAGGTGGTTGAAATAGGGCGGGCACGGGTAAGTCCTGCCACGGAAGTCCATGTTGTGAGGGAACCAGAACACCTTGTCCCTGACGTAGTTGGCGATGGAGAGCTTGTAGAGCATGTCCATGCGCAGGCTGTGCATCTCTGCAGTCTTCTTCTTGCACAGGAACAGCTCGTGCTTGAAGGACTTGCTCCAGGTGGAGGAATTGCTGGGAGCAGGGGGAGGCTTGGGAGCCTCAGAGAGGGGCGGTGGGATGTCCAGCTTCTCGTCCCCTTTGTCATTGAAGATGGAGATGATAATATCCAGCACCGGCTGGTTGATCTTCCAGGCGCAGTTGCCCAGCTGGTTCAGGGCATCCAGCACAGGGTGCAGGTTCCTGGGGGGACACTGCTCCAGGAGCAGCTGGTGGTGGGTGGTCTCGTCCATGAAGCGCATCAGCTTGGTGTCGCTGAGGACAAAGGCACCGAAACTGGGGGAGGTCCAGGGCACCGGGGGGCACAGCATGGGCACGGCAGAGGAGTTGAAGGTCAGAGTGGTCTCTGCGGCGTTTGACATGATCTGGGAGAAGATGGGATGGGGCTTTATCAGCCCGACCTGCAGAGGAGGAGGAGGAACAGCACAGGATTAGGGCCGGAGTGTGGAAGAGCCTGTGGTCAGATTCCATAAGGATCGTGCCAAGTAAGGAGAGCACCCACACAGAATCGAGGGCTCCTCAAAGCATCCCTGAGCGGGAATGGCAGCAAGGACAGAAAAGGGCCTTGCAAGGGTCTGATTTTGAGGAAGGGTTATCCAGAGCCCCCAGGATGAGGCTCACCTGCCAGTTACTGTAGAAGGAGTAGACGTGGTAGAGGACAGGGATAGGCTTGGACTCCAGGCGACGATTGAGGATGTTCCTGGGCACCTTGACAGCCTTCACCAGGAGCTCCAGCATGTGCATGCCCAGGCGCATGAGGAGCACACACGGCCAGCTGCAGCTCTTCAAGTTCAGGGAAGGCCCAAAGCCTGCTTCTGCCACCAGCTTCTCCCAGTATTCCCGTGGCAAGTACTGTTTAGGCTGGAAGGTGGAGGGAGAAAATGGGAGTCAGCTGGAGGGGCTCTGCTGGACAGGACCTATCTACCTGGGAGGTGGCTCTGAGAAGGTCTCTCCTATCTTTGTGTCCCCACGAGGTCCTCCCTGATAGGGGTGTTTGGGGAAGGAGGGCTGAGGAGGCTGGAGTGAGCCCAACAGTGAGAACAGGAAGAGTGGCACTGCAAAGTTCTTCCTCTTGGCACACGCCAGTGCTGACACCCCGTCCCCACGGCATCCTGCCCCTCGTGCCCAGATTGCAGACCTGCCTGTCCCTATGAGCACTCAGCTCTGAGAGCAACCTGCTCACCTGGTCCCTGAGGGAGCAGTGGCCTTGGCCCCTTTCTCCCCTCTTCTCCTCTCCTGCCCTACAAAGCCCAGAGCTTCCCTGCACGGACCCCTGGCTCCAGGGGCTCCTACCTGGCTGTCCTTTGCCAGCAGCTGGATGTAGTTCTCATAGATCTTCTGCACCTTCTCCAGCTGGCGGCTGCGCAGCTTCCTCTGGATGATGTACTTGTCGTAGACTTTGGAGGCCAGCTCCCTGGCCAGGATTGCCAGAGACTCACCTTGTGGAGACAGATCATTGAGGGTCTGGGAAAAGGGAAGGCAAAGAAGGTCTCAGGAAGGAGGAACAGAGAGAGACAGCAGAGAGACAGGGAGGGAGTTAAAGCTGCTGTGCAAAGAACACAGGAAGATGCTGATTTCCATGATACTGAACAGATGGTGAGGAAGGAAAAACAATCAGGATAGAGCATGGATTTCTCTGGCTGCTTTGCAGAGGAAGCAGACAGCCTGCACCTAATAACTTGGTAAAACTCTCAGGAAATTCCAATTCTGCTGGCTCAAGGGGGATCACAGATCAGTGCTCTGTGACAACCCCACGGCTGACAGTCCAGCCCCACTCCTGTGAGGGCAGGGCAGGCTCCTACCTGCAGCATGATGTCCACATACTCCTCATCTGGCAGCAGGCTCAGGTAGGGGTAGAGAACGCTGTACTTGGACAGCCTCTTGGGCCTGGCCATGCTGCGCTTGGAATTCTGCAGGGCTTGGAGGAGGGCGTCGTGCCACTGGGAGCGGAGGGTGCCCAGCAGCTCACGCTGCATGCAAGAGGAAGGAAGAGAGCTGGTCAGTGTGAGCTGCCCCCTCTTTAGCTCAAGCACCCACAGGTGCTGCCCCCACACCCCGGAGCTTTACCGCTTTGACAGCCTGTGGGGTCAGGGGCTTGGCTGCCTCCACCGACTCGATGGTTACAGTGTTCTTCAGCTCCATCTCCAGCTGCTGCTGGAAGCGCTCCTGCAGCTCCCTCACCGAGAAATCCAGCTTGGGGTACGACACCCTCGTCTCCTGCAATGGGAGAGGGGCAGGCAGTGCCAAAAGGGGGAGGAAGAGAAGTCGTGCTCATTCTCCCAGCTTCCCTGCAAGAGGCATGTAGTATGATTCTGGGCTGAGAGCACCTTGCTGGGACCTCTGGGTCCAGAGGTCTCTGGTAGGCAAACCCCAGAGGCTGCTCTGCTCCTGTGTTACGGCCAAGCACTCCTCAAGCACCCCCTTTAGGCATGAGGGCCATCTCCAGCCCCCTGCAAGCCCTCTGCTTTGCTGCTCCCTGTAAGGCTGTTGGTAACAACATCCATCTGATGATTTGTGGGGATTACAGAGCAGACATCAGGTTAAAAGGTTCTTCCTTTTTAGCCCTCCCCTGGGCTGTACCTAGGAACAGCTGTGAACACCACCTGGCCAGCTTCAACACATCTCTGAGTGCTGTGGCTTACTCTGGAATAGAAGTCCTGGAGCAGAGAAGACTTGCAGATCTCAGGGCTGGGTGGAGGAGGCAGCTGGTAGTTGGGCTGGACAGTCCTGATGGCCCGCAGCACCATCTCCTTCTCGTCTTCCTCAAACAGGCACTTTTGGAAGAGCTCATCCACATGGAAGCCATTGCTGTCCAGCTGCTGCAGGTATCTGAGGAGGGGCAGACAGGACAGGCTCGATCTTCCCCAAGGGCCTGAGCACGTTGCAGAGAAGCTGCCGGGGCAGGAGCTGTCTCAGCACAGCCCGTCCCCACAAGGTCACCCGCCTCAGGTTACAGGGATCAGGTGTCCAGCCCTCAGTGCTGCGGAGCTTCCTGGGCAGCGAGGCCGAGCTGCGGGCACTGCAGGACAGAGCAGCCCACGGGCAGCCCCAGAGCCTGTGCTGCACTGACACAGCGCCCACAGCGTCCAGCAGTCACTGCCAGCCCCCTCAGAGTCAGCTGACTGAAGACATTCCCCTGAAGGCATCTGGAACTTCTGAGCAGCCAAAGGACAGACAGGCCAGTGATACATCCCTGAGGTTCAGCACTAGAGCATCAGAAGCTTTCTCCATCCTCTGGAGAGGAGCTGGCTGTGCCTCCAGCCCCAGGCACTGCCTCCAGGCCCAGCCTGCTGGATCTTCCAGGGCTCTTTCAGCTGCTCCCTTTAGCACTGACACTTTCCTGCCCATTACGCTCCACGAAATCGACCTAAATCTCCTGACAGAGCTCCTCTGGAGAGCCCTGCAGGAACCAGCGATGTGACTGAGCCCGCCAAAAAGGGCAAACTCCGCATGAGTGCCATAAAAACAAAGGGAGGAGCCAAGCTATTCCCACCAGGTAGCAATGGAGGGGCCACAAGGAGCGAGATGCCTGGGATGGGTGCGGAATCAAGGAGTCCCTGACTGAAGAGGGCCCCTCCGAGCCCATTTCTGGGGGGAACAGTGCCTGTTCTCATCTCCCACATCTCCTTTCCAGGCACAACCTCAGACAAACTCCCCAGCAGCTGCGGGTGGCAGGGAGGGTACTCTGCCCACCCCGGCATCTGGCTGTGAGAAGTGGATGAGAGCACCCAGGGGCAGCATTTCCTGACCCACCGCCTGTCCCAGTCCTCCAAGCACAGGGTGTGGAGCTGCTGCCCCCGGGGCTCAGCAGCAGCTGAGGCAGCTGTTACCTCAGGATGGCTTTGGGAGGTGACCGGGTCCGGCCCATGCACTCCAGGGCCACCGCGTAGGAGTCCAAGTTGGGCCGGAGGCCGCCGGAATCCAGCACGGAAAACAATCGGTCAATGCGATTCAAACAGCCCTGCAGGCGAGAAGGGAGGGAGGCTGTGGACACTGAGAAGGGAGGGAGGTGTGGACATGAGAAGGGAGGGGGGTTGGGGAGACTGAGAAGGGAGGGAGGCGGTGG
>VWZN01002561.1:16355-28265 GCA_013396955.1 Regulus satrapa | reverse complement strand
TGGACCGGGGCGGAGGCTGGATGGAGGCGCCTCGGGACGGCGACCGGACCCCTCCATGCCCGGCCGGGAGAGAGCCCGCGGCTCTTCCCTCTGGGGAAACCTCAGCCCAAGTGCCCGGTCCTCCGGGTCCCCGCTGTCCCCGCCGGCCGGGGCGCGCCGCTCCCGGAGCACAAGCGGCACCGGCTGCCCTCGCCCCCGCCGCTCCACTGTGCGAGCCACGAGAGGGGCGCGGACACCGGAGGGCACGGCCCGGGGACGCGGTGTTGCTTTCCCAGCGGCTGGGGTGTCCTTGGGGGTCTCCCTTTTGTCCCACCTCGTCCTGCCGGTTCACGATGCCCCCCTGCCTGCCCTGCCTTCCCACGGAATGGGAGGATCTGGTCGTTCCCCCACTAACACACTGAGGGGAAAAAGGCTGAGGACGAGGGAGGAATGTAGGAGGTCTTGGGTGATGCTGGTCCCAAAAATGGGACATCTGTCAGATGTGGGACAGCAGAACATCCCCGTCGGAGGGGACCATGGAGCAGCTGCTGCCTGCAGAGCAGGCTGGGACTCGGCACAGAGACAGCTGGGTGGGCAGAGGGGCAGAGTCCCCAAGGACGTGGCAGTCACTGTGTGACTTCAGCAAGAGCCAGGGCTGCAAAGTGCCCGGGTGTCAGCTGCCCATCGGGGTGCAGGGTCCCAGCCCCTGGGACAGGGACACCAGGCTGGCAGGACAATAGCTGGAGGAGGAGTGGGATACTGGGGGGTCTTGGGAAAGGGGGATGCCTGAGCATCCCCCAGGTGCCCTGACAGCGTGTTGGAGTTTGGAAGGCTGCAGCACCCCCAGCCCACGTCCTGGTCCAGCAGGGGCTGCCCGATCTCCCGGCCAGCACAGGACACAGGAGCCAAGCCCAGCCCAGGGAACCCTCCTGTGGTGTCGGAGGCTCTCGGGAGTCCCGACCAGGCACACTGCCAGCACAAAGCACCCCAACACGTTCCCTCGATGGTGTGGCCATGGGGCCTGGCAGGCGGAGCAGCTCCGGGCTGTACATGAGGCTCACTCTGCTTATCTGTGTGCGCCTGGGCTGGGCGCGGGCTCTGCTCCACAGCCCTCGCAGAAGCTGCTGGACCAGCCCCACTGGCAGCTCTAGGGTGGCAGGGGATCTTCCAGGGACTCCCCCACCTCAAGCCCTGTGTCTGTCCCAGCCTTCCTGAGACCCTTCTGGGGGCTGAGTGTGACACTGGGAGCACTGGGGGCTGGCTCTGACCAGGTACTGGCCAGGTACCTGCAAACAAAGGGCGGCAGAGCCGGCCGGAGCACTGGGAACAGACGGGGGTTATTTTTAGAAAAGCACAAGTCTTTATAAATAGCAGCAGCTTCAGACAGTGATCAAGTGGGATGGATTCACAGGCATTCGCTCAGCCCTTCCCCTCCGCAGCCCTCGTTGCCAGTGGCTTCCCTGGGCTGGGCCCTGTGGATCCCGGTGGCTGCCAGGACCAGTGGCAGCATCGAAGCAGCTGGGCTGAAAATCCCCGAGGAGCTGAACGCTCGGGAATCCTCACGCTGCCCCCGTGCTGTCTCCACCCTGCCTGCTGCCAGCTGCCCGCAGGCTGGTGATGCCCAGGGAATGCCAGCAACGCCGGGAGATTGATGAAAGCCCTTGCCCAGGGGCTGCAGCCCTCACGCTGCGTGTGCCGCCACCAGCCAGAGCCTCTGTGCGATCCTCCCACCCTGTCCAGCCGGGGCAGCCCCTGCCGTGGTGCCCACAGGCAGATCCTGCTGTGGCTCCAGCCCTTCCTGCTGCCCTGCCCACGTTGCTCTCACTGGACATTCCTTCTCCCCTTCCCACTGCCGTGTGCCGGGCGGGCAGTGGCACTCGGGGCTGGCCGGCGTGAGGCAGCGCAGGAATCCAGAGGCCCCGATGATGCTCTGGGTGTTTCCCCGTGCCAGAGCCGCTGGTCTGACCACATGCCTTTCCCATTAGCGGCCGAGCCGGAGCTCGGCGGTCGGGGCACACACACGCCAGCCCAGCTGTGGCTTCACAGCCCGGCTGCAGCCGCCCCCCGGGCTCATCCTCACGTCCTGCAGCGCTCCTCCACCCGCCAGCCCGCAGCGCTGGGCACGGGGCTGCTTGTCCTTGCTTGTGCCACCAGGCAACCGGGCATACACGGATGGCGCTGTCCTGGCCCGTTCCTGCCCCTGCGGACCTCTGCCCGTGTACCTTCATCCACCACACCATGTTTGCTGTCGCTGCCACCCCCTCGCACACTTTGCCCGTCCAAGAGCCTCGGTGCCCTGCGTGTGCCGGGCTGGACGCTGCGGGAGGCGGGCCAGGTCCCCGGGGGCACGGCGGCCGCGCTGGGGATGGACGCACGGGCAGAGCTGCCAATGAAGGGAGGACACACACGAGGCTGTGCTTGGCATCGCTCCCATGCAGCCTGGCTCCTGGGAAGTGGCTGGACCCTGGGGAGGAGAGGAGTAAAGATCAAACCTTCCTTGGATCAGAGGTTTCCCCTCCCACTCCCGACTTGGGCAGTAGCCTTTATTCCTCTGGCTGCTCTGGCTCTGGGTGAGGATCAGCAACTCCTTCCCTCTGGAGGGACACTGTGGCTACGGACCCAGCACTGGGGCAGGGCCCCTCAGGAAGGTTGCCCGCCCCTCTCTGGCTCATGCCGTGCTTCCCTGTCCCGCAGGCATCGTCGAGATCCGGTCGGTGCGTGTCGGAGTCGTGGCCATCCGGGCGGTGCACACCGGCTTCTACCTGGCCATGAACAAGCGGGGGAGGCTCTACGGGTCGGTAGGTGGGACACTGCCTCCTGGGAGGGACTGCACCAGAGTCAGAGGCTCGGGGCAGTGTTGGAACAGGGCCCTGGCTTCCCGTGCCCTGACCTGCTCCCCAGCAGGGGACTGCACCCACCAAGCCCCTCTGCCCCGTGGGAGAAGCCAGGGTCCTGCCCTGCCCCACTCTTAGGGTCCGAGGGGCCCCAGCTGAGCATGGCCACCCCTCACCCCCTTCCCTCTCCTGCCAGAAGGAGTTCAGCCCCAACTGCAAGTTCACGGAGCGCATCGAAGAGAACGGCTACAACACCTACGCGTCGCTGCACTGGCGGCACCGCGGCCGCCCCATGTTCCTCTCGCTCAACAGCAAGGGCAGGCCACAGCGAGGGGGCAAGACACGCCGGCAGCACCTCTCCACACACTTCCTCCCCATGCTCGTCAGCTGAACACCGTGGGCAGCGCCGAACGGTCCTGTAGGGAAAAAAAAAAAAAAAAGAGGAAAAAAAAACTTATTTTATTTATGTACATTTCTATTTTTTGCTATTTATTGCTTTATTTTTAATGCACGGCCGAGGACGGATGCGGAAGGCGGATGCTCCAGACTCAGCCGCGCGGGGCTGTGGCTCTCCCACTGTTCCCTCGGTGCAGAGCTGGTGCGGTGCAGCCGGGGAGCGCGACCGGAGCAGGGGCCAGGATCTGCTAATGGCATCTCTGCAGGGCTGGGATGTACCAGCAGGTTGTCTGTGTCCGAGCACCCGTGGCAATTAAAACCGTGTTCATGGTATGGAACAGGAGCAGGTCTTGGAGCTTTGATGGTGAGCTTGGGAGGGATTGGCTCCCGTGGGATTGTGGCTGCAGCCACCAGTGTCATCGCTGCTGCCATTGGCAGGGAGCCCAGCTGGTCCTTTGCCACATCCAGCTTTTCATCGACCCCCACCCACCCTGAAGGAAAACAGCAGCGGTGGTTCAGTGGCACAAAGGAGGGAGCAGAAGGAGCAGGAGCCAGCCCAGATCATCAGGCAGACAGCTCCGGGGCCGGCCCTGGCCGCAGTCAGTGCCTGTCAGTTCTGCAGCCCAGCTCTGCACCCTGATCCCCAACAAAAACAGGGCTGGGACAGTGGATGGTGGTGAGGACCGGCCCCTGATGTGGAGGGCAGCACGGCCAGGAATAGCACCTGCACCTCAGCCTCCTGACCAGGGTACATCCCTGCGCCACCTCACGCCTGCTGCGGCCAGCTCCAGCATCCCGGTCACTGTCACGTCAGACAGAGCAATGGCCCCAGCAAAAACCACCAAACTCGTTCCATTTCTGACCCAACCAGCTCCAAATGAGTCTGAAAAGGAACAGCCACTGTATTAACCATGTGGTGACTGTGGTGAGACCCTGCCAGGTGGGCAGCAGCTGCCATGCACCCACCCAGGACTTCGTTTGGCCCTCTCGAAACCCATCTGAGCACTGCTCACACATGAGAAATCATCCCCAAGCGCCTGGGGGACGCCAGGAACCCCCTGCCACAGCTGAAACACAGTGGGAGAGGGAAGGTTTTTCCAGGTCTCTGGTTTTGGTGGCTAGGCAGCAAAGCCTTCCCTCGCTGTTGGGTCAGCCGATGGACACGTGCAGGTTCAGCCGGGACCTTCTTGCTGCCGCCCACCTCACCAGCCCAGGCTTCTGGCTCAACCCCTGGCAGAGGATGAGCCATTAACCCCGACACACCAGTCCCGAGATAAACCCTCCTGTGAGATGAAAGGCGCCGCCACACTGCCCGGCCAAGCCGAGGAAGAAAAACAGTCCGGGCAGGTTGCTCCCTGCCAGCCGCCGGCCCTGGCACAGCTGGTGACACTTTTCTCCAACAAACCAACTTCTTGCGTTCTGAAATGGCTCAAGAAAGGCCAAACCATCCTTCCCCCTCCTACAGGAGGTTCATTTCTTCTCAGGAAGCTCACAGAAAGGCTGGGGCTTGGGGTGATGCTGCTTTAGAAGAGACACCCAAGCTCTGCTGGAGCCATCACCTTCCCCAGCAGCCCCAGCCCACACCCAGGGCCCCAAAAGCCAAGGGAGAGGCAGGGATCCCCCAAACCCTCCACCCACTTCCCTGGCAGCTTCCATGGGACCAGGTTCTCCCTTGTCTGCTCTGCCACAGAGCAGTCCCAACATGTGGCACTGTGAGAGACCCCCTTTAGCGGGGGGTGACTCGTTAGGAGACCTCTTGATCACCCCGAGTCCCCGTGAGAGGAAGGGGCTCCCGGTGACAGATGGTGAAAGCTTCTCCTCTCATGCCTCAGGGCCCAGGAAGCAGGGACATGGCAGGGAGACACTGCCCACTCCAGTGACATTCTTGTCATTCTCTGAGCTCCAGCTCTGTCACAGAAACTGAGTCACAAACATACCTGGATATTTGTCTCTCTCTCCTTGTTTTAATCAGCTCTATTTTAAGTAGCTTTGCAATACATTTTTTGATTTTTTTTCTCCAAAATGTTGTTTTCCTGGTAATTACTCGGTCACAATGAGATTTGCTGGTCCACGTTCTGCTGCACACCCAGTCCTGTGTCAGGCCAGCAGAACAGCCTGCCCCTGCTGCGAGGGGGGCAGGACTGCAAGGGGAAGAAGGTGTAAAAAATAGAAAACACCGGACGAGGATGCTTCCAGCTGCGATCCTTGGCTACCTGTGCAGTGATCCACAGGCTGGCAGTGGCTCCCACTGGAACTCCCAGCACGCAGGAGGGCTCAGAGAGGCCCAGCCTGCCCGGGGAAGGCAGGACAGCTTGGTGGCCTCAGAGCTTACCCTGTAGCTTTCCTCAAATCATGCATAACGGCTCGCGGAGCTGAAATGTCCATTTATTGACAACAGTAATAATTTAAGATTATAAAAACCCCTTTCAGTGTTGAGTATCAGCGGGCGAGGTTATAAAGAGAAATAAATGGGACTTGAGATGGGACAGGGAAGGATCCCGGGGTCTACTTGAGAGTTCCTGTTTCAGTGACAGCTACTGGTCCTCCCCAGATGGCGATCCTGGGGGAGGTAGCATCCTTATGCTTCCATTTTAGACTTCAATCTCCAAAGCAGAAAAGATAGTATCCAAGGGGAGGAGGAGCAAAAGAAATAAAAGAAAGGGATCTCAAATTCAAACCCATACAAACAACCTTTCCATTCGGGATTCAACCACTCGCTCAGCACCTCGGGGTTCCCAGTCGGGGAGCGCAGCAGCCTCGCACTGCAATGGGTAAAGTCCACGCAAAGAGGATGTTTTTTATTGACAGACAGAGCTCTTTCCCCCCTTTTTCATCACAGAACTTGAGGCTTCTCATCTCTGAAGGACCCAGAGTCTCCGTGTCTTCAGAAATCAAAAGGGAATTCTGGGGGCACTGCTCCTGCCTCGTCCCCTCCCCTTGCTCTGCTCTGGAAGCCACTTTGGCTGCTCAAGGTGGCCAGGGAAGGAGAGGGAACAGTGGAAGGGCCCCGGGGATAGAGGGTGCGTTAAGATTCATGAGTTGTTCGATGAGTTTTCATTACTTGGTGAGCTGGAGGAAGAGGAGGAGGAGGAGGATGACGAGAAGTTCATCCCTGTGAGTCCTGGGGGGTTTGTGGCAGTGTTTTGTCCACTTAAACTTTTCCGGCAGACTGGACACGTGTCATGCTTTGGGGAGCAGACAAAAAACAAAACAAGAAATACGGGAAACGGGATTAGAAACACAATAGGGGAGCAGCACTCGAGGCATGGGCTGGGATCACACTCCATCCTCTGACCACGGGTTGCTTGTGCTCTGGCCTCATCGTGGAGGTAAGAAAATATTTACAGAGGGGAGCAGGACCAGACAAAGCCCCCAGTGCTGCACGCCCCAGGCAGTGCCCCACACTCACCTGCTCCAGCCAGGGGACGATGCAGCCGTCGTGGAACAGGTGATTGCACGGTAACTGCCGCACGTTCTCCCCGACTGTGTAGTCTTCCTTACACACAGGGCACTCCAACCCGGAATCTGCAGCGCACAGGGAAAGCCAAGCCCAGCTGAGCAAAGGCGGAGAGAAGCACGAGCAAAGCCCCCTGACTCAGGACTCATCATCCCTCTCCCCTTCCCCACCACTGCTCTATCCCTGTCAGGAGGAAAGCTTGGTGCTCTGCAGTCCCCACACCATTACCCCACCTCCCACTGCCCCAGGTATGCCTCATCCTTCCCTCCCCTCCTGCTTTTTCATCACTACTCACACTGAACTTCTCACACCCTCCTCCCCAGGGCAAATCCATCCAGCCTACGCTGCTCTTTTTTTTTGTGTGAGTGTAACGGAGCCCCTTCAGCTCTCTGCCTGCTTTGAAATGTTTTACGCCTCAAAAGTACAAGCAGACAAAATTCAACTGCCAAGAAAACATTACACAGAGCTTTCAGGGAGCACTCTGTGCACAACTCCATGGAGCAGACACGTACCTACGTGCTCCTGTGTGATCTGTATGGTGGGGAGGGCCTGGATCTTCTCTTTGTCCGCTGGCGGCGGTCCAGTGTTTTCAAACTGATTCAGTAACTGCAAAAACAACCGGCCAGGCAGGCAGAAGAGAGAGGTGAGCTCAGCAGCACACAGAATCCACTCATTTCCTGAGCCAGGGCACTGTGGACCCTTTCCCCTCCCACAGGAGGATGGGTGAAGCCCAGCTTTACCTGTGTGATAATTGCATCCAGGCCGTTGGCGCCCCAGGCGTAGTCCATCGGATTTGAGTGCAGGACTCCCCTGAAGAGCAAGGACAGCAAGTGAGTTCATCCTGGAGCACCAACGAGACACTGCCAGAGAGAGCAGCACATCCTCCAACTCACCAAGGGCCCAGGCCTAGGTTTGGAATTGTGGTCGGTGCAATAATTCCATTGACCAGCTGCTGGATAATTCTGAAAGACAAGAAAACCGGGATTATGTAAGAATTAAAGTTTGCTGGCTCCCAGCCCAGCACCTCAGCGTGGAGGGAGAGGCTGAATAAGCTGAATACTGTCACACGGTTGGGGGCAATTAAAAATACCCTACAGCAATTGCAATGGCAGCTTATGGAGTGATCAGCCATTGATCAAGTATGAGTATTTGATTCATAAGGGAGCAGCAATTCCTGACGTGATGGCGAGTGGCTCCCACGATGCACTTACACAAACACTGTCTGGTGTTCTCTTCTGTCTCCTCTCACAGCAAATACAACATTTTTACACCACCCGGCAACGACCAGGCAACATTTTCCCACTACAGGACAAACTCCCAGCCACAGCCCTTGCCACCGACCGGCTGAAGCAGCCCCAAACAGACCCCAAGCAGGAGCTGCCAACAGGCTCAGGTGGGACACAGACGGCACCCACTGCAGTGCTGGAGAGCTTTGGAATGCTGCTCCTGCAAGCCAGGAGAAAAAGTGAGGAACAACGGGGGTTTTCCCTGCCTAGGTGGCAGAGGGGTTCTCACCCTTCCAGCGTGGGGACGCCCTCGTGCCTGCCCGAGGCTCGGCGCGTGGCCAGGCGGGCGCGGGGCTGCCGGGCCCCGTAGCGGTGCCGGGACTGGTGCTCGCGCTCCCGCCGGTTCTCCGAGTCCCGGTTGTCTTCCGGCTGCGCGTTGGACCCGAAGGGAAACTCGAAACTGTCGTCGAAGAACCCGAAAGCAAACTGGCCATAGCCCGGGGGCAAGGTGAACAAGTGCTGATCCACGTTCTGGAAAGGGAGGGAATGCAGAGAACAGACTGTGACAAGAGGAGGAACGGCCCTGAGCTCCCGCCCACAGCGAGCCCCAGGCCTGAGGTGACGCCGGGACCAGCGAACCTCGGCAGCAGCTCGGTGAGGAACAGACACTGGAACTGCACACGAAGGCAGAAATAATCACAGCTCCCTGCTTTCTCTTTGGTGTGTCACTGCTGCTTCGGAGCTGAGGCTACTGCATAGCAACACACCCAAATCCTGCTGAGCCCCCTCACGACGGCAATCGGCTGCGAGTGATGGTCCTACGTAACACACGCAGCAAAAAAATATGGTATGCAGAGATTTCAGGAGCAGCCTGTGGAGGGTTTTAATTCCTCCTTTCCAAATTCTGTCGTAATCTGGGGAACGTTTCAATTGGAAAAACACTCAATCCAACAGCAAAGCGGAAGGTGTTGGGAGAGAGAAAGGACTCGCTCACCTCAAAAGGATGCCTGTTCTGATCAGTGGCTGATGTAGAGGAGCTGGTCTCGTTGTCAGCATTCCTATGGGGAATGAAGAGCACTGGTAATCTTCTCATAGCAGCTTCCAAGGCTTTTCTGCCCCCCTCCCATCCCAGGGCAGAGGGAGCTCAACAGAACCTGGTCCTTCCTCAGCTGCTGATTTTCTGACTGCCCACATCAATTTTCCCTTCCCGAACCTTTCATTTTTCCCACATCCTCACCCATTTTTACCTACTCTAGCAGAACTCATGAGGCTGGCAGAGAAGTGCCTGATGTCAAGCAAGGATTTCCCCCACAATCCATCTCAAACACACCAGCTAATCCTTCGGAGCACCAGGAAGACTTAAGGCACAAACGCTGATCGCTGTGACCCCGAGACACGTAAGTCTAATCTTGAATCAAGTAAACTTCTCTACTGCAGAGGCATAAGAAATATAACCCAACAGCTCAGGATATTGAGAAAACTCTAAATGTTGTCAGGCTTCTGCTTTCAGAGCTGCAGGAACATTTCCTGCTCTGAACCAAGCTTTGCATTCATGGTACCAAAACTGCTGAGATTCAGCAACTACGTGACTCTCCCAAGGTCACAGGGAATCACCAAAACAGTCAGGATCAGTCAGGATGGGTTTTCAGGCTCCAGGGTTGGCGTGGTCAAACCAAATATCACCTGCCCAGTGCAGAAACCCCAGGCCATGCAGACAACCACAATCAGCAACACCCACTGTCCCCTGCCCATCCTGGAGCCAGTCACAGCTGGGGCCCCACAAACATGACTGAAACATTTTAAAGATATTTCTGGTGCTTCTGCCACCAGTGGCAGCAGAGCAGCACAGAAACACAGACCTCAGTGCTCCAGGGCAGAGTCCAAAGTCTCAGCCACAACATTTTGCCGTTCATCCCAAACAGTCACTACTCACAGTGAGGTGCCCGTGCACTCACCGTTCCCAGATCACTCTCTCTGGGAGTTATCTCTGCCCTGATGACTCAGAGCAGGTCAGAACTACCACACGGCACGGGGAAAGCCTCCCTGCCACCTCTTTCTGTTTGTTTGAAATCAAACCATTCCTGCCCCGCCCCTCAGCAGAGACATCAGACGCTCAGCATTGCCGTGACAGATCGGCCTGTGGATGCTAACTCTGCCAGCAAACACTGCATTCCAAAAGTGAGGAAAGATGAGCCAAAGCTGGGGCAGAAGCAACAGAAACGGCACATTTTATATCAAACAAGCCTTTGGACCAGGAAGAGAGCAAAGCAACCTGGGCTCACTGGAGCAACACATTACCTTGGCTCCTCAGGAAGCTCTTCAATAAAACCAGACTCACACCGTGGGCAGATGTAGTCCTGCAGGAGAAGACACAGCGGGTGAGAGAAGGAAGCAGCACCTCAGAGCTGTGACAGGCTGGGAGGCTCCTGCAGTCCCAGCCATGGCCCCAGAGCCAGACAGATCCCAACATTTCTCTTCCTGAGCCAGTGAGGCCAGAGCTCGGCCTGAGCCTGTGGGAGCTCAGCTTAAGAACGACGAGGGTGATGCTGATTAATCTCCAGTACAGACACAGCATTCGGTAGCAGCTGACACAGCTCCAGTGAAGTGAAAGTGAAACCCCCCCCCGTGAAGCAGCCCTCAGACTCCGGACCAGCCGCGTGTTTTGGGGAGCAGGGAACAACGTGGGAACGGCAGCGGGGACTCGGCAGGGTTGTGGTGCTCAGGGGAGGCTGAATAACCCCTGTCACTAACACAGCCTGGGGTGACAGCACACAGGGACACTCATTCTGCAGCCAGGACCTCGCAGTGCCACACTCGGAGCCCACTGCAGAGACCAGCCCGGTCCCCTGGAGCACGCCGGGGCACACGGGCTGAGCGAGCAGAGCCCGTCACAGCCACTTCCTCACCATCCCCGGGGCCAGCGAGGAATTCATCCTCTACAACCACCCCGTCCTGGGCAGGGCAGCCCAGAAAGGCTGAAACTGTTTCACTTTCCAAGAAGCTGCGCTGTGCCAGCCCCATCTCCTGCCCCACGGCGGGCACACACCACCCCAAATCCCTGTGCTGGCAGAGCCGGGCTCAGCACAGAAGGCATTTCAGAGCCAAAATAATGCCACTCCCACTGGCACAGACTGAGGGATTCCCACGAAGAGTTGAGCTGTTGGTAAGGAAGGCCCTTGGGGTCGCTCCTCTGACCCTAAAAAGCCCCTGCTCCGGGGAGCTGCTGCTGTGTGCTGTGTGTGTGTGCTCCCAGCACGGGGATCAGCACATTCCTCTGCAGCTGGAACAGCACAAATGTCAAAGTTTGTTGTTTCTCGGGCTGTTGGAGTCCCTCCTTTGGCAGCGCTGGTTACTGCAGACGGGTTAGAGCCAAACCCGAGTGAACCTGGATCCCCCCAAAACCCTAAAAAACTCACGGAGCTGAGCCCCAAACACAGGAGCGGCCCAAGAGAGCCCAGCTGGCACAGCCAGGTGTGCCCAGCACACAGGCAGAGCCGAGCAGGGCCCGGGGTGTTGGAGCAGTAACAGATTCTCTGCGTTACCTCCCGGCTCCTGCCCGCACCCAACGCGTGCTCAGCAGTCGGGGCTTTGTCCTCGCCCTTAGCCACGAGCTGGGAGCCCCGGCGTGGCCCACCCTGGCCCAAACGAGAGGGCAAAAGGAGAAAAATCACGCGCCACAAACCAACCATCCCCCGGCAGGGACAAGCTCTGCTTGTCCTCAGTGAGTTTTCCAGTCGAGTGCCAGCAACGACTGCTGTGAAAAGCGTCAGGAGCTAAAGAGACCGCCAGGACTCTCCAAATCCCACTGAACACCTCAGCGAGGCGAGCAGGGCAGCGAGCCCCGCTTTTACACCCAGACCCTCCCCGGCAGCCCACGCTCCTTTCCCACCCACCGCACGCCGCGTTTCGCCGTGCGATTAGAGCACCTGCCCAGGTGCCGACACAGCACTTCTACCTACGTGTTACCGCGCTCCTCCCTGCCGCCCAGCTGCCGCCACCGCGGGGCTTTTGTCGCCTT
>VWZN01002558.1:28229-40819 GCA_013396955.1 Regulus satrapa | reverse complement strand
TTTTTTTTTTTTTTGATCACAGACTGATCAAGAAAGTCCATGGACTTTGGCCTTCAATCTTTAACAGAATGTATTGAATTTACTCTATGAGACCTCATCTTAAACTATGTGTATTCTTCAAGTGGTATGGTATGAAAATTGCTTAAGTTTCTAGGGGAAGCACATTTTGACTCACCTCTTAGTTAATCTCTTAAGGTCTCAAAACAGAAAAAACAAATACATTGCTTGGAAGGAGCAGTTTCACTTTGCAAGACTGGCATATCCACTGCTGTGTCATCATCATAACGTTGCATGACCCTTTCAAGTGGTTAACCTAGCCATGCTTCTTAAAAGACTTTGACTGAACTTTATAATTTCTGATAATTTCAACCATCAGACATAGTACCTTTCTAAATGTGACAGAATTATCTGTCACTCTATGAAAATAAGGCTTGAATTCATAGGAAGTTCTTTAGGATTTGTACCAACCTAATATAACTTCCACTGAAATAATGGTTTTAATGATATTTGCCTAGGGCATCACTCTTCTGACATGTCTACAATATGATGAAAACATCATATTCTTTCCCGCAACCTATCCTTTCCCCTGCATTAAAGGAAAGCCTTTTGGGCCAATTATCTTCCTGCAGGATAATTCTCAGATATTCTAAGCCTTCTGGGTTAACAGCAGCTAATTACATGCAGGTTCCCAGGAAACCCACATTTTTTGATCCCAGCAATAATTGCTGCATAGTGATTAAAAGAAGAAATTATGTCGTGTAAACTCCCACAAGTTGATATATTTTTAAAAATCCCAGGCATGCTAGATTTACACATTTGGAGGACTAAGATGAATCCATAAAATTGTCACACTCAATTATGCAAAAGCATACTAGAATTAGTATACCGTGTTAGTCCTGTTTACTCCACTTTTTAAACAGAATTCTTTATCTACCTAATATTGCCCAGAGGAAAAAAAAAAAGAAAAAAATATATTAAAGACTGCAAACCAAATATTACTATGATCAAGATTCACATGGAGTTATATGAACAGATAAATAAAAAAGGGACAAATATAATTGCATACTAATAGATTTTTTTTTTGTTCCAGTATAGTTTTAAATGTCCTATCCATGGAAAAAATATTTTGGTTTTTAGCCCACTTATAAAGCTTAAAAAATAATAAAAACTTATCCTTTCTCTAAAGAGAAATAGACAAGTTTTTCTTAACTTTGGAAACTCCATACTAGTACAATATCTGCTAAGTAATCTATAATGTTCAGCGGCACACAGTAGAATTATCATCTATTCAACAGCCTTTTCGGTTGAAGTTACAAATTGGCACCTTCACACTCATTTCACAGCAAAATATATTCTCTGTTACTTTACACCTCATGCAGTGATTGCAGAACTAAATCAGAGTCAGACAACATCACACCTTGTACATTACTTTTACTTTACACCAATAAAGAACTTCAGAAGATACAAGGCAATGAAATAAAAGACATGTTGGGCCTAATTATGTGTCGTTCTAGCATTACTTTCCCCAGTTCTGGATATATAAAGTATATTTAATCTACCTAATTTTCCTCCATCATGGAGGAATATCCGAAGCATAAAAGGGTTATCCTCAACAGAATCACATATAGGTCTTTGCCCCTGTTCTTTCCAATCTAATATCCACATGAACAGAGTTGAAGGAAAGTATGGTTTTCCTTCTGTATTTCACTGCAGATAGATCAAGATTACAAATAAAAATTTATCTGACTTTTACCTTAGTTACAGTTGCTTCCGGAAGATCTTAAGAACCTGAAGGATCTGAAAGACTTCTGGGTAATAAAAAAGTACAATTTATATGAAAGACTGCCAGTTTCAACAGCAGCAAGTAATCAGCATGGAGATGGAAGTTATTGTGATATGCTGGCTTACATCTGTAGTTAAAAATAGAGGATATAAATTAGAATTGCATGGAAGATAGCAATATAAAAAGCTTGTTGCAAGTCATTTCTGTTACAGGACACTGACCTTTAAAAAAGCTATAATTTCAAATTACCCAATATTCTTACTCTACAGCTGTGGGCAATTATGCTTACTGCAGATAATAAGAAATACTAATGGTCAACAATGTGTACTGAGCATAGCAGAATGTATTTGTGTAATATGGAGAAATGCAGTTCAGTAGTCTTACTTGATAATATTAATAAATAAGATTTGAACAGTTTAAAAATGATGCATGGAGTAGTTCAAGCAACAGTTTCAACAGTATGCATTTAATGCATATTATTGCAAATAATGGTTAAAATAAAGCATTTTATTAGAATGGACAGAGGATTTAAAATTGAATAATATATGGCAAAGCATAAAGTAAGTATAAAATAAACCTCTGAGATTTTACTCATTGCCAAGGAGAACAAGGAAGATGGGAACTTGGTGTCATGAAACAGCAACATCATGAACTACATGTCTTGATTGTGATATATGCTGTGGTATGATGTACTGCAGTTTGATGTAGTATAATATATAGTATAACATAATAAAATACTATTTATTAAACAATTAAGACAGGTGCAATTCAAAAGGCAAACCATCTGAGGAAAAGGCAAAACCAATTCTTAATAAAATTCTTTCAGCTGCATTAAAGTGTAGAAAACAAGTCAATTAGCTAAATTATAAACATAAATGTGACAATTTTCTCTTAAAAAGATGAAGACATCTCCAATGGTTTCTGTGTCTGTCCTGTAGCCTGATAGACTTCCATTCTATACTCAATAAAGTTTTGAATTATGTTTACTTTTTTCATCATCTCTGCTAAATAAACCATACTAGAGCATAAAATACTTTTTTCACTAATAAAGTTAGAATAAAAAAGGTACCCTTTATAATCCAGACAGTACTTATAAATATGATCTATAAACAAAAATTATTTCTGTTAGAGGTTTTTTTTGGGGGGTTGAGTGTTTGTTTGTTTGTTTGTTTGTTTGTTGTTTGTTTGTTTTTGTGTGTTTGTTTGTTTGTTAATTTCACTAAAGTATAAACAAAATCTTTAGTATCCAAACACTAATTATGTTTGCAGGTTGGAAAACTGAACAATATTTCAGATTCACTTTATCACATTTAATTCTTCAAAAAAAAACAAAACTAAAACCAAAACCAAAAACAAAAAACCCCACCAAAACTAAACAACAGGACTTAAGGTCTTGCTGCTTCTGACTTTAGAGAACATAATATATCCTTTCAGCAAAACTTCACAACATCTTAATAGATGAATTATAAACGTATAAAAGATTAAGTGTCTGCTGAGTTGATGACTTCTTCAAATCATAACCTATAAATTCACCTGTTTAAGCCATGATCATTTTTTACCTAATAGAGAAGTTCACTCCAGGTTCAATATCCTGACAGGCAGCATTTATACTTTCTTTTGAAAATCTCTTACTTTATTAAATGAAAGTTAAGAAATTAAATAAATTCAGCATTTAAACACTATATTATAATTTTTGGTCCTAACTCTAAGGTCAAAATTACTAGATTTGGAGCAATTGAGGTTTAAATTTTGTGAGAAGGTAAAAGATAAAAATAATTAATGCTTTCATCATATTTACATATATGAAAGCAGTTCCTGTTTTCAACAACTGAACAATGTATAATTTTGTCCTTAGCTGCAAGTACGTAAAAAACTTTAAAAAATCAAAAAAACCCTCTCAGAAAATGCTAATTAAAAGGCAAACTGGGCTTTTCCATGCCTAAAAAATTGCCCACATTAACATGAACATGTTCTTTTTCTGAAAGGTTTTTTTTTTTTTTTTTTTTTTTTTTTTTTTTGTTTTTTTTTTTTTTTAATAGGACAACTTTGTAGCTTCCCTTTTGAAATTATTATTTATTTACACAGCTGTGAAACAGAAATGCTGAAAGAGACCCTAAGGTTCAATTAGTTCATCCCTTGTCTTGGGGAATGTTTTACTTTTATAGCTGTCATTCTGGGCAGGTGACTAAATAATTCTTTTAAAATCCTTGCAAGGGAGGGTGCAACCCATTTTCCGGTCTATTCCAATGTGGTGCTATCTCTAAAGCTTTCTGAATAGCAGACATAAATCTTCCTTCTTGCAGTTTAAGCCCCCTAGTTCCTGTGCCATTCTTTGCAGGAATGGAAAACAGGTTATGCCTCATGCCTATTTACAAGACTATGAGGTATTAAATTGTTGTTTTCTTTCCCATGAGACTTATGATTCCAGTTGTCTTCATCCATCATACTTCCTGGGTCTTAGATAATTTTCTGCTTTTGTGAGCTCCCGCTAAATATAACTTCTAAGGCATCACACACCACAACGGTTCTAATACACTTTTATTTGTCTATACATGTATGTTTAAACATGTTTAAGTACACATGGCTTGTGTACTCAAGTTAGTTCATGGTTCCTATTGGAATTAATGTCGAGTCTCTAAAGCACCAGAGGAGACCTCCATTTGGATAACCTTGTAAAAGCATTTCACATGTGAAACTCAAAACTTTTAAGTTGGTGGGCTTTTTTCTATTTTCTCTTTTTTCTCCTCAAGCAAGGTGTTGGCAGCTGTGTGGGCCCATTTGTGGAGCAGCCAAGGCTGCCCATTGTTGCACACAGCTGCTCCAGTTGGCTTCAGCAGCCCCACCAAATATTTGACTAAATAAGCTAAAAAATAGGTCAAAGATGTAATAAAATCTATGTTTGGAAAGAAATCCTCTTCATTAAAACTATTGGCAAGTTGCAGTGTGTGACAACCCCATGTCTTGACCCTACCTCCTCCTGGAATTTCCATCAGCTAAACATCTCTGGAACCAGGAGTGGTGGCTATATTTGTTCTTTTCTCTTTCTCTTTCTTCTTAATCTCCTAGTTTCCTCTTTTTGGAGTTTCCAGTAACTTATAAGAAGATGGACTTGCACCTTGCTAAATTGAATGGGCTAAGCTAATGTTTTGTGAAATGTTTTGATTGGATGCTACTCCAACTTTTGCCAAAGTTCTCTGATTTTCTGAAGTTGCCAGTAATGAGTTTTTTTGTTGTTTTGACCTCTTGAGAATATCCTGTCATTATTTCTCTTGTGCATCTAACTCAGAGTACATTAAAAAAAAACCAAAACAAACCAAAACAAAACAGAACAAAACAAAACCAAAAATATAAGCCCCTTAAAGAGGCTACTTGAGAAAACTTTTGAGGCCTCACCAATTCTCTGGCTCAAAGATAATTTTTTTGCTGTCTAGTCAAATGGACTTCATCTCTTCTAAGAAGTTGTTAACATTCAAAGAGAATCCCATACTCACAGACCCTGATATCAACGGCATTGTACAAAGAGTTGTTAAAGAGCAGAATTCAACAATTCCTGTTCAGGGCATTCTGCCTTACCAGCAGAATTTAGGAGAACATCACCTGGCCCCTCCATGTGTTTTGAGTACTTAATGTCTGATATTTGATACGTTACAGATCACCCTGGTATGAGTAGCTGGGGTGAGCTTAGATAATCACAACATCCAGAATAGGAGGAAGCAGTAAAAATTCCTCTATGACAAATTAGGCATAGCAAGCAGGGGCCTCCAACCATCTTTAGTAGTCACCTAATACTGGTCTTCACAGCTTCCTTCTAGTGTATCTCAGACACAGTCCCCAGAGACACTCTATTTAATGACACTCCAAGTTTCTCTCCAACTGCTGCTGCATTAAATCCATTCTGTAATTGCAAGTTACAGGGTGGGACAAGGACATTCTTCCCAGTACATGGCTTTCAGTTGATGGTAGTTTCCACTCTCCAACTTTACAGATGCAGGCTCTTTCATGCCCCTCTGTTGCAGGAAAAAGCTTGGGTCCTTAAAGTTGCAAGGTCTTAGGATAAATCCAGCTGTCCTTTCTCACCCTCTCTGATGCTGCACAGTATGATGACCTCCTACCCACAGCTCTCTCATGATAGCTTCTCAAGAATTGTATATGTTCTGCAGACTAGAAGCCCACACATCAGAGCATCAGCAATAAGTCTTAGGCAGTTCCTACTACCTGCATCTTGCAGAGGTCACATTTTTTTCTGAAATTCAGAGCCCCCAAGTCCAACTGGAAAGGGAAAGTTACTCCAGCAGCACCCATGGACTGTTTCCTGAGGTATATGATCACCATATCTCAGGGTGTGGGTTGTACTCAGAAAATTTATTAGTCCCCCTGCTCTCCTCCTCATGCTCTTCTGAACAAACTGCTGTGTTCCAGAAGCTGTACTCCAGACCTGGCTTAGATAGGTTTCTCCATGTGAGTTAAAAAGGTGAGGTTTCTCCATAAGTATATGTTAAAGGGGTGCTTGTGCTACCCTTATATTTAGTTTTATTTAGACACATAACACTGTCAAGTCCCTAAGTAGCACATCTCCCTGTCTTTTAAATATGTCCAGAGATGCTGACTTAGCCAATTGCTTGGACAGTCTGGTCCAATACTTGAAAACCCTTCCAGTGTATAAATACTTCCTAATACCTAAACTAAACCTTCCCTGATGCAATTTGAGGTAGTTTCCTCCCATCTTATCTCTAGTTACTTGGGTCAAGAGACCAATAATCACCTTAGTGTACCCTCCTTTAAGGTAGTTGTAGAGAGCTTTAAGCTCTCCCCTGAGCTTTCTTTTCTCTAAACCAAACAACCTCAATTTCTTCAGTCACTTCTCAGTAGGAGGACCCATGAGACCTCTCAGATTCTTCCAAGGGGTCCCAGGAATTCACAGATACCAGGACAAGCACTGAGAAAGTCAAGATGATCTCAAGATGATCAAGAAGATTCCAGAATCTGATAGGCAAACTGCCACATTTACTGAGTGCCCCAGCAATCTGCTCTGTATCAAAAGTATGCATTCTTGGAGGACCAAAGCTTGGGACAAAACACCAAGGACTGTGACACACTGATTGTGTAAAACATCCTGTGCATCATTTCCAGTATAAACAATATCTTTCCAGATAAAAAATATCTGTCTTCCCTAGTACAGATTTAAAATATATACTGCTTCCATGTTTGGTAAAGTGTAGTAATACAGAAACAAAGTATCCCTCTGACTGCTCCGGGGGATCCTGACGTCCAGGAAAACATTGACTTTGACCCTCACCCATGGAGAAGAGCTTCCAAAAACCCCTGGATAAACCAGGATCTATAAAAGAGTAAGACAGATAATAAAAAGTAATGTAGTGTATCACTAGAGTGAGAAACTTAGGTATTAGGGAGTTAACATGGAGTCAAGATGGAGGGAACAGGATGTTGTCTCATAGTGCTTCTTCTTCATGTACTCCATTTTCTCTGCAGTGCTGTTAGCATGATTGGGTGAGATTTGCCACAGTTTTTAATTATGTAGGTAAACAAGAAACGGTAATTGGTAAAGAAAAGAAAAGTTATGTTTCTAGTGTTAATTGGACAAAAGTGATTATAAAAGACCTTGAAAATGCTCATTTGAACCCGTTTTGATGGTGGGTTTTCCTAAGCACTAAGTTCTGTGTGGACAGTGCCAGATTTTCTGGTAAGATAATAATAAACCTGAAGACCAAAGAAAGAAAATATCCATCACATTTTTTTCCTGACACAGAACTGAGATAGTGAGGTCTCCTTCAGCTTGGAAAACCTTCCAAAGATGCCCACCATCTAGGGGCTGAAATACCACAGTAAAAGATCATTCATAATTATGTGTAAGAATAATATAAAANCATGTACTCCATTTTCTCTGCAGTGCTGTTAGCATGATTGGGTGAGATTTGCCACAGTTTTTAATTATGTAGGTAAACAAGAAACGGTAATTGGTAAAGAAAAGAAAAGTTATGTTTCTAGTGTTAATTGGACAAAAGTGATTATAAAAGACCTTGAAAATGCTCATTTGAACCCGTTTTGATGGTGGGTTTTCCTAAGCACTAAGTTCTGTGTGGACAGTGCCAGATTTTCTGGTAAGATAATAATAAACCTGAAGACCAAAGAAAGAAAATATCCATCACATTTTTTTCCTGACACAGAACTGAGATAGTGAGGTCTCCTTCAGCTTGGAAAACCTTCCAAAGATGCCCACCATCTAGGGGCTGAAATACCACAGTAAAAGATCATTCATAATTATGTGTAAGAATAATATAAAAACATAAAATATATTAGTACCTTAAGGGATGTAGCCTGCCCTGTGTTTTTTTAATGAGATGGAAGAAAAACACTACAAGTGGAAATGGAAATAATTCTATTTCAAAGTAAAATAATGCCTTTCTGAGAACTTTGTTGTGAGAAAAACAGGTAATCCTATTGCAGCTCTCATTCTGCCAAGAAGTTATCCTTTAGTTTGTGCTTAGTATGGATCAGTAGGCAAAAGGACCACAGTCCTTCCCAATAATTAAAACATGAATTAGAGTTCTCAAAAATCTTAAACATAACTATCTAAGGCTTTCTGTGCACCTTGATACAGACTTACATAACTACCTTTAAAAACTCTTTAGTCTCTGCATGCCTAAATTTTGCATATCTGTAGGATGTAAGAATTTCTCACAAGAAAGATGCAATTATGGTAATAGCGAAAGTGAGGATGTTCAACAGCCATAAATTTTTTTACATAGGAAGCTGAAATATTTCAGTGGCAAGATGACTGACTTGCCTAAAAATTGTTATGGCAAAACTGTTCTCCCTGTTATAGAGGATATGCTGTTATGCAAACCACAGTTCTTGCCTGTGGTTTATTTAACTAAGATACAATAAGGTATTCATAAGGCATTTTGTTTTTTCTTTCCACAGATCTGACATTGCAGAGGAAAAATAGCATAATTCACATTTAAATTAATGCAGTATAAAATAGAGCAATTTAATATTTAATATACTAAATTTAGGAAAGAATCTATTAGCTAAAACTGAATGTAGCCCAATTAGTATTTTAATTTCCGTGTTTTCAACCTATAAAACTTTTTTTTTTTTTTTTCAAAAAACAGCAAAACTAGCAAATTGGAAAGAAATGCCCCAAGCCTTTGTGTAGGACAAGAGCAAAAAGAATGATCACTTAATTACTTTCTCTGGTTCTTTTTTTTTTTTTTTTTTTTTTTTTCTTAAATAATTTGTTGCCTAATGATTCTGAGAAAGAACAAGACCAAAAGAAATACTACTGTTTCACAGTAAATCTGTTTGTATGCCTACAAGCTGTGCTGTGGTTTCACATATGGCAATACATCAGCAGCATTTCCTAGGAAGTCAAATTTAGAAGGTTCATGCTATCAACCTTGCTATGCAGCACCTAAACAGCAGGTGGGTGGAAGGCTGAGAAATACCATCAGTGATACCTAGGCAGAGGAAAAAAGTTACAGAATATTTGCAACATCTTTCAAAACTAGGTCTCCATTTAGATATACATTATATTAGAAACCAGCATTTTGGACTTAGAAACTTTCACACACTGTATTTAATAGTAGTACAGATGGAACAGGGTCAAAGACACAAACATTAGGGTTTGGCTAAATATTCAAAATTGGGATGTCTATCTAAATTTATGGCACCTTCTCCAGGGTCTTCCTATTCTCTCTTCTCAGATATATTTTCTCTACTGCTTTCAATTCCAGCAAACTCAATGCCAAATTGTGTTTTTCCTCTCACTTTCCTTTCTGCATCCTATTATCTATTTTACCTCCTGTAATGTGGTGCTCAAGGAATAGCACAATTTGTAGATGTGGAAGATGTGATGTAAGCAGCAGTGCAGTGTTACAGAATTTGATAGATATGTCTTTTCTATTTTTGGTCTTGCGTCTCATTTCAGACATTGTAGATGGATGTGAAAAATAGATATCAAGCAATGATGGGAAACAGTCATTGACAGCCTACTGCAGCCTCTCATTACAACACAAGATGAAAAAGCTGATGAAGAAGTCTGCCAGGAGCCAGCATGGAACTGACATTAGAAACTTATGATGTTCCTGCTCATTTGCCAGGTTTTCCTTGTCCTCAAAACTATCGGCAATTGTGTCATATACCTGAAATGAGATTTCAACAATTTGATAAGAAATTCAGTCTGGGCAACCACAGTAACACACAAATCTCTTTCCTTCTAGATTGCAAGACAGGCCTAGACACTGCTTGACTTCTTAGAATTTGAACTCCTTGCTTCAATAAAAGTGAGGCCAAACCTTCAAACCATTATGAAACCTTATTAGTAAGATTTAATTCTCTAAAATAGAAATTAAATTTTGGCTGTCTTTGAGATTATACTATGCACAGCAAAATATCACTATATTAAAAGTACATACAACTGTATAGTCAGCATCAGAACGGCTGGACTTAAATAATTAAAAAAAAAAAATTCTCAAGATGAAAACATATTTTCTCATCACAGACAAACGTAGCATGACTAAGTTATACAGAATGCCTGACACTGACAAACTTTAAGAAAATACAATGCCACAAAACGCAAATAGCAGTATTTCTAAATAGAGATTTTAGGTATGTGACTTTCAAGAGTCCTCTGTTAATGAAGCTATTCCTTTGCAATATAATAACACCTATACATTTTTTTTTTATTTTTAACTGTTTATTAGAATTTATGTTTAGTTCAGAAAATGTGGTGTAACATTTCTATACTAGAATGCAAAACTTTGGTGTATGGACAGATTAGATGTTTGCTCCTTCTCATATCTAAATCTAACTAAACCTAACTAAGCTTACTCTGCTTGATCTATATACATATAGTCTTTCTCCAGGTAAAATTATGTTTACAAGATAAATGGATATCAGAAATAAATATTAGAAAACATATTCCTCACTCTTAAATGAGAAACATTTCAGAGTTCCAGAAAATGACAACACACATAAGAAATAAGTGAAATTAAAGCTCTTCTTGAAATCTCTGTAACATACTTCAAATGTGCAAAGAAAGATTATATAATCCAGAAAATTCAGAAAATACATTAACCTTCTAAGAGAAATCATTTTGAATCTGCCAACTCAAAGTAATCACAAAGCAAGGAAGACAGGAGTAGAATTTAGCATGTGTCAAATTATCTGGTCTACCATCTACCACACAATACACAAAAAATAGTTAGAAAACAGGAATGACAGAAAGCAGACATCTAAAGGTAAGGCTACTAAAGAAAGATTCTGCTACATTTCCTGTAAATAACACATTCACAGATTTTTCTTTAGGTAATTTAAAGAAAATAAGTTATATTAATAAAAAAACATGCGAGTGCCTGCAATATCATTTTAATGCAATCATACTATAAATCAATTTAGTGCAAGCTCTCAAGCAAGCCTCTGACATCTCTTTTTCCATTGCAACAGAATTAGAAAATAATACACACCTTAATTCTGATATTTTCTATGTGACTAAATAAAGAGGCATTGAAATCAATAGATATGCTTCTCATTTATAAACTTGTGCATGTTTTGTAAATAGAGTGATGCACTTCACTTGCGTGAGAGAAGTAACAGTATGCTTTATTAAAGCAGTGAGTTAATTAAAAAAATCTATGTTAAACACAACAATGGTTTAATTAGATTTGATGGAAAGGCACACATTATTATGTCTTGCAGGGGGAACAAGGTCAGATATTACTCTCAGGAAGACCCTTCTATTGACTCCTAAGGTTCAGAAGAAACCCTCTAGAGTTCCAAACTCTTTTGCAGAGGGGAGTCTAGGTGCTTCCTAATGCTAGTCATAGATTTGATCAATAGTTTATGTCTAAAGGATTATATGTGCATAATTAATCTTTTATATCACTTAGATAAAATTTCAAAGTTTAGCATTCTATTAATCACTTAAAAATGACCAGGTGTGGCAAGGAATCCTTCAACCATAAGGAGTAACCTGGAAATCTGTCCCTACTCAAGGGGAGGTCACAGTAGGCAGCCCTTGTCATGCAGGAGAGCTCAACGGGCCCTGAGCTGTCCACTATTTATGCAGTAAGATGATTGATTTATTAGTGATATCTATAAGCCAGCAAGGCATCTGTGTCACTGTTCCAAACAGCCTTGGCTACCACGTTGTCATCTTTCCCCCAGAGTCCACTGTAAGGGGGATGCAGCCATCACAACCCCTGTTGGTAGTTGTAGATTAAGTGGGGGAAAAATGGAGGAAGAATACTGGCACAGCATGAGTTTGTTCTAGTCTTCATTTGCAATAAGGGGTAAAAATCAATTGATTAAACCTTTTTTCTATGCAGGATAGCTAATCTTTTCCTATGATTTATATAATGCAGCTTTTTTTCTCTCCTCAGTCATATGTTAGCTTATACAATTAAATATATATATATGGGTTTTTGTTTGTTTGTTTGGTTGGTTGGTTGGTTTTTCTGTTTTGTTTTGTTTTGTTTTGTTTTTCACAGCATCAAGCTTGAAGTTGAGACCTGAAATAGATTATTTTCTTTGAGGAGTTTTTAGTCAATACAGAAGTATTTACACTAACTTGTATTCACTTAAAGAAAAGAAACAAAACAAAACAAAACAAAAAAAGAAAAGAAAACAACAAAAAACCCTAAAAAGCAAGCAAGCAAGCAAGCAAACAAACAAACAAACAAACAAAAAAAAAAACCCAACAACTTTGTATTCCTCAAATCAGCAGAAGTTTCATAATGATGTGTATATACTCTGTGCAGTGACAGAAGAGCAAATACTTCCAGGATTC
>VWZN01002558.1:3807-25470 GCA_013396955.1 Regulus satrapa | reverse complement strand
AAAATTATATCCTTTTCCTTTTTTTTTTTTTTTTTTGAGTGGGCAGCTGCTTACATCACAAGATGACAAAACTACTCTTGTCTCATTAAACAATGGTCTAAAACTTACAGAAATGCTGTAAATCTTGAATGAAATCTTCAAAATTAGGACTGCATATGCAGAGTTATTGCTTTCAGTGTATCTGACAGCTGCCACAACGACAGCTGAAAAAATTCAAAGTAAAAGGGGAAAAAAAAAAAAAAGCACCTGAAAATTATCAGAACATTTCCAAGGAATGCTCAATATCATGAAAACAAAGTATATTTCCAGATGCATCTTCAAGATTAAAGCATCAATCTACAAGTTCAATCCTGGAAGAAATATGTAAATTCATGTAGAGAGGATCACAATACTGCAGGGAAGACCAAGTCCATATTTTTATAAACAAGGATTTATATTACCTGCACATAATTGTAAGAGATTATTTTATTATACAAATAATGTAAAAAGACAGGGGAAAAAAATAAAAAACAAAACAAAACAAAACCAAAAAAAGCCAAACAAACAAAAAAAAAACCCCAAAAAAACCACCTTTGAGATGTTAGAAAAAACTATAATTAAACCAAATATTAAAAATAAACCAAATTATATAGAATATATGAGAATACTGTTCCTCCCAAGCCTGGAATCATCTTCCATTTTTGTTTTCCAACTCTAAACAGTTGGACCCAATGTCTTACACTGTGTTGAAGCTTACCAAATGAGGGAAAAGAAACAGCTGAATCATTTACCTTAGTCATGGCACAATAGGACAGTAACTGGCACCCATAAAGAGCAAAGTATATATCATACTTTCACATAAGATGAAAGCATACATACTGTCATACAATCAGTATATGCGTGGCATTTTGGCGGCATTTTTTACAACACCAAATCATATTCAATTTTTTTTAAAAATCACAAGCAGTTAAGTAGCAAGTGTTGCTGTTTGTTGATTAATTAATTACCTGAGCCTCTAGAAATCTGCCAGCCTTACAGTACACATTCACTGTTACACACGGTACCTTCAAATATGAAAAACATTGGGTTTTCTTGGATAAGGGCACTTGTCAATTAGTAAGAGGGGGAACAATTTTGAAGTAGGAGGAATTACAGCTTTCAACAGCTACATGGAAAGACAGTGACAATTACTTATGATAAGACAGTGACAGTAAAAATCCCTTCACTAAGCAACCCTGAACTGTCTGTTTTAAGGAGTAATGACATGCAATATGTTGAATTGAAGAAAAAAAGCAGAAATAGAATTCCTCAAAGATAAAATCTTACTGGGATGAGTTTAGTTAGTAAATTGTGATTGTATATAATATATCAAGAAAATATTACATAAACATAAATACAAATTCTGAACAACTTCGTTGTTCTCTCCTTGTGGGTGTAACCTTGTGGGTGACATATGTATTTTATGACACATTACACATACACCTACAAGAAAAATGTTTTAGAAAGAAAACAAAACANGGAAAAAAAAAGTTTTAAAAAAAAAAAAAAAAAAAAAAAAAAAAAAAAAAAAAAAAAAAAACAAACCCAAAACAAAAAAAAACTAAAACAAAACAAAACAAAGCAACAGTTTTACAGCTGTCTGTGACATATTTCTATTTATACTTCTTTGGTGTTTTGATTGAAAAAAAACAGATCTTCAATATGAAATTAGTGACTATAAAACACACACAAGTGCTGAATGCATCTAGCAAGTCAATGAGGAGTCTAAATATGACAGTCAATTATTTTGCTTGGTGTTACCATAAAATGTTCCTTGCCTAACATGCTTCAGAACTTTCACTTCCAGTGACTTTCCCTTTCACCTCCAGTGGAGTGACTAAAAAGTTAGAAAGAACCTTTATATTGAATTTTGTGAAAGGAGAGATGAAGGGTAAACTAGAAGGCTTTTCACAGATTCAATTGACCACATGCAGTTAGACATGTAAATTGATATAAAATGGTCTAAATAGAGCAAAGCAGAGTTCTTGCATTTAGTGAGACTGAGTTAAGTATATTTTCTGCATCAAATTACTCCAACTACTTTGCCAGTGAACCTTCACATTTCAAACCCATTCTGGCATAACACAGGTGCTTTGAGCTGCTCCAGCGGCCAGAGAGAAGATATCTGGGCAGAGGTCTGTCTGAGGCCCAGACTCCCTGCAGCAGGGAAAACCACACAAGGAGTGGATTAAGTCACTTGGTTTTGTCAGCATGGAGGAGAAGAGACTGAGGGAAGACTTTATCCTGGTCCACAGCTTTCTCAAAAGTGGAAGTGGAGGGGCAGGCACTATTCTATTCTCCCTTCTGCCCAGCGACAGGCTCCAAGGAAATGGCATCAAGGTGTGTCAGGGAAGGGCTAGCTGGATATTAGAAAATGTTTTTTCACCCAGTGAGTGATTGGGCACTGAAAAGACTCCTGAAGGAAAAGGCACAGCACCAAGCCTGACAGAGTCCAAGAAGAATTTGGACAATATTTTTGGACACATGAAGTGACTCTCAGAGTGGTACTGTGCAGAGCCAGGAGCTGAACTCAAAAATTCTTGTGGATCCTATTCAACTCAGGATAGTCCTTGATTCTGTGAAATACTTTTGGAAATAAACATCTACCTTAAGATTTCCCAGTTACTTTGCATATATAATACAGTTTAAATATGGAAATATTATCTTTTTACCAGTCTATAGATTATGTACAGCTTATTTCACATCCAAATTATATAAACCTTGTACAGAATAGCTAAATACAAGAACACACGGAAAAAAACCTAAATATTAATCTGGAAAACACTATGAAAGAAATCCTTTGGATTAACCCATATTCAGAAAAACATTGTTGTCAAGAACTCCTTAAGTATGTACTATAAACTGCAAGATACTGAAAACTATTTTTAAGTGCAGCAATTATTTCCTCATGACTTATCAATGCAATAACTTCAAATCCCAAAAAATGAACTGCTAACAGATAAGAGGTCTGAAAAGGACAGATATTACCAAGGGAATTATCCCCTTTTAATTTGCTGAACATCCTCTTTATAGTCAAAGAGAAAGTGCAACTCTAGCTAGCTTGCTAGCTGTCGTTAATGTATTTAAAATGTTTCAGAAGTAAGGAAACAAACAAACAAAAAAAATTACAATATTTCTATGCTGAAATAATTTTGATATCAATAATAATACAGTTAAAATTGCAATACATACTTTCTATTTCGATCTTTGTTTTTCACTGTTCTTTTTACTCTTCCTCTCTTCATCTCTCTTCACACTGGTGTTATAGCCCGCTGAAAGATATTTTCTTAATATACATTTATACATTTGTCTTCCTTCATTGTTTCACAGCACTGTATTGCATCAAAATTAGCTACATGGAGGATTTTACATGTCAGATACTGTTGAGGTGTTCTCTTTGCTAGCCCTAAAACCAGTTGCGCCAATCCTGGGTCTACATTTCTTTTACAGACCACTAGTGATTTGTTGGTAGACATGGGATCTCCAGTGTCAGCTTGTGTCCTCCCTCTTCTCATCACATGCCTCTACTCCTGTCATGGGTTGCAATGCAGGATGTGAACAGGGGTGTGTATTCTATCACCATCTGTTCAACCTAGGTGGGGCAGTGTTCTTTATCTTCTCCAAGACCCATCTTTGTCTTCTGTTCATGGGCCATTATGGCTCAGATTGTAAAGCAGGATGTGACCAGGGGTCTGCATTCTGTCACCATCTGTTGAGCTCAGGAGGGGCAGTGTTCTTATCTCTTCCACCACCCACCCCCCCTGGTCCAGGAAGATATCATCTGTTTAATGGGCCATCGCGTGACTGATAAAATTACATCATCCCATTGTGAAACGCTCCACCCAGGGGGAGGAGCCAGGCATTTCCAACTGAATAAAAACTGTGAATCAGGACACCAGTAACACCTCTCATTTCCACTGGATCTCCAGAGGAAGAGCAGGCCTTTCTACACCACCCCCACGGGATCTTCAGAGGAGGACTGCACGCTTCTAGAGGATCACTGCTTCAGCAAAATCACATCTGTCACTCCAGGAGCACTGCAGCCACCATTTGGTCAGACTGCTACCAGCACCCTGACTGACAGGGTGTCAGGTTGTATTCTGACTCTGTTGATATTTGTTGTGTACTACTGTATTTCATTTTAATATTCCTATTAAGTTGTAGTTTGTGAATTGTTCTTGCTAGTAAAGAACTGTTATTCCTATACCCATATCTTTGCCTGGTAACTTCTAAATCTCAAAATTATAATTAGGTGGGAAGGAGTTTCATTTTCCATTCCAGGGGAGGCTCCTGCCTTCCTTAGTAGACACCTTTGTTCTTTTAAAGCCAAGACAACTCCTCCACATCACATATTGTGTCTCCACTTCTCAGGACCTCTGCAGTCATAACAGTTGTGCATTTTTCTGCACTACATTATTGTGTTATAATTATAAGAATCTTATTTTGGGTAGATAGCAGTAACATGGAATAGTCTAGATAAAATTGTGTTTGCAACATACAAGATTACAATTTTTAAAAATAAGGAAATTTTTTCATAGACGCTTGGCAAATTAAAAAATAAACAGAACAAAACAAACCTGTTATCACAGCTAAATTTAGTGAAACAAAGCTACAGTCAGGTCAAACAAAGTTCAGGCAGAACAAGAAGGAGGGGTCTCAGCCCTGAGGCCTTTCAGATACAGTGCAGAGTTTACAGTCTTTACTCCCAATGACAGTGTCACATTACAGGACTACATGACTTTCCTTTCTCCGCTATATCAGAGCAAAAGAAAGGACTCACAAGAGCTGCTGATTTGGATCTCTATGGTTTTATTTGTTTTAGGTAGAATAAACGTGTAGCAATACATTGATATTTTGATTCTTCATATCCAATAATTTAACAAGACTTGATTAACTTTCTCAATTTATTAAAGGAGACAGTTGTGATTTTTTCCATTTTATACTTATGTGAGTAACTACTTTAATATATTTGACCAATTAAGGAATAAAATGTTAAGGATTTTGCTCTTTCTATTCTTTGCGCTTTATCTGTGCACACAAAATGACTATGGGTAGAAAAAAAAAAAGAAACTCCTATGATCGTTCATTTCCCTATTTATTCACTATTTTTATTAAAAATTGATGAGTACTTTTCATGCTTGTTGTTGGCATTTTTTTTAATAGAAATTGAATAAAATTAAAGTAATGCATTTTATATGTGCTGTCAAAAAGGTCTGTATTAACTGAAAACTACTAGCTCTTCACTGACTTAAAAGTGAAAGAGGATCCCCAAACTCAGTAGAACCTAACTAATTCCTTTGTTCAACAGTATTTTTTACTACATTTGCCCTCAAAAGAAATATAATATTTGGTTCTTTTTTGGTAGAACATCAGAAGCTTTATCACAAAAATTAATGCAAGTTTTAATCCAAAAAACCTACCATCAAACGAACCTAAAATGAAAACCAATGAACTGTTTCCGAAATTTAGGCTACAATGTGATCTCAACTTCTGGAGGTCCATCCATTGGGAGGTTAGAATTATCATGTCCTGAAGCAGGTTGTGTTGCTTTGTGACTGGTTTCATCCAGCAGCCCCTTGCCCCAACACATAAGGGAACTCTTACAGAGATCTTTGAGATCTATAAGAGTCGAGTTAAAGAAAATATTACAGCGTGTGTTAGAAAAAGTACAGGTCAAAACAGAAGCGGCCTTTTAAAATCCCTAAATACAAATCCGATAATGAATTTGCTTCATGGACAAATGTATGAAAACACACAAGCAGATAAAATTACACTAAGGAGACATGATTCACCATTTCTTTTGGTCAAGAATATTCTGCAGTGGTGTAGCATTCAGTTCATGATTTTAGCAAACAACTGAAACACCTGAAAATTACCTTATGGGTTTAGAACTGCTCTGTCATAAGGGTTAAGTGTTCCACACCCAAATCGATACCTCAGAAACCCTCATAATGCTTAAATTTATATTTCTTGATTGTATTTTCAGAATGATTAAGGTTATCAATGAATCATTGACATTAGATATTTCTTTTGTTTATATTTTGGATATATAATTATGTTTGTTGCAGTTGAACAAAGGCTGCTTGAATTTTTCAGGTATTGGGAGAGGAGTTCAGCTTGATTGTTTGGGGAGGTGGGTTTTTTTAGGCTTGGTTAATGTCATTTCACTGGTTTGGAAGAGCTTTCCTTTCAGCATACTGTATGAACAATGGAAAATGCCTGAACAAAGAGGGGGAACCTCACATATATGTTACTGGACAGAAGGCATAAAGATAAGATAAAGGAAGAAATTAATCATAATGATTCTTCCACAGGAAATATCTTCCATTAGAGTCTAATCACCCATTTAATGTTATAAGAGATCTTATGATATGGTGAATGATGTCTAATGAATAGTGATGAGATTCACCTCATTAATGACCTCAGAACTAAAATTGATTCTTAGGCAGAATCCTGAGAGATTGATTAAATTGATTCAAATTGCAACTGGTTACATACCAATTTGGTACGCATTTTCTAGCAAGTAGCGTGAACTGAACCAATTTTCAGAGCTGTTATGGCAACAGCAAGTAATTTTGTTTGTTCTTTGTTGATTTCTAGATAATTCTCTAAAAAAGTAATAGTTCAAGAGGCTATGATGTAAAAATAAAGCCAGAAGAGGCTAGGGTTTATTTAATAGCCATTTTGGGAAGGTTTCCTCCCACGTCTTTTCTGGTTTTGATATGTCAGAAATTTTATTTTCCTTGGTCCTTTTACTGTAAGCTGTAAGATTGTTTGAGGTATATGGTATGAAAGGATCCTCAGATGTGTCAGATTCTACAAAAATAGATGTGCTGATAATTCATGTTTTGTTTTGTTTTGTTTTTTTCTGAATACTAGGATTAAAAAAATAACACCCCCCCAAAAAACAGCAACAACATCAACAAACCACACAAAAAGGAAAAAAACAAAACAAAACCAAAAACAACAACAAAAAAAAAAAAAAAAAAAAAAAAAAAAAAAAAAAAAAAAAAAAACAGAAAAAACCCCAAGCTTACATTGCATCCATATTCATGAGATCTCTCATTTGCCTTGTTCTGAGGTTTTTCCTGGCATGAAAATGAAGTATCAAATCCAGGTTTGTAGCCTTCCCTGAAGTCTTTTGGAGGTTCTACAATGGTTCAACAAACTTTTCAGTGTTGGACGAGTACCCAAGAGGTATAATTTTTTAATCCTATTATTTTATCAAAATAGTTTTTCTGGAGAAAGGAATCAAGAACACAAAACTGAGCCTCCTTTACACTAAATATCCCCACCGTTTCAAAGCTGTTAATATGCCATAAAGATTAGAAAGACAATAAATAGTATTTTTTTCTTCTGAAAACCATACAGCCACATTTCAGTAAAATCAATTATTTGATTCAGTAAAATCAATTATATTATTTTTTCTCTTTTGATGAATGATAGAAAGTCTATGGTTTTGTAGGACTGATTTCCAAATGAGAAAAAATTAAAGTAGTAAAACATGCTAAATTTGCCAATAACCTCACTACAAAACATAAACAATTCCTTTTTGCCTTCAACAGACAGCTGAAAGGGTACCTTGGAAATTTAATCTGCAGAAATTCCAGCTAACATACCACTGATTCTGGTCTTGTTGCCAAGAAACAGTTCTCTTCTGTCTCCCTTGGTGCTAATCTCTACTTTTAACACTGTTCCCCTATTCTCATTAGTCATGCAATGCTTCTTTTAAATGCTAAATCCGTGTGCTGAACATTTTGCCAATTCGTATATCTGGCAATCTTGAAAATGTGCACAGTGTCTGTGCACAGCCTGTGCATCGACTACCAGGTTACACAAAGTTGAAACTCAAGTGCACTAATGCAGAGATGCTTTTATAATGCATCGACATTTAAAAGAATTGCTTAAGAAATTAAAATTCTTTTGAAGTGGAAAAATTTAGGTTTCCAAAGAGAAATGCCAAAAGAATTGTAGTTACTGAACTTATTCCAGGATAGCTAGAATATTACCTTTAAGTGTATTGAATTCTGTACAGGATGTGAGTGAGAAAGGTAACAAGTTATTGTTAAGGTTCTTCCAAATTACAAATCCAAAGCAAAAATTGCATCAAATGGAGAAAAAAAGAAAAAAAAAAAAAAAAATCAAATTATTAGTAAATTTACTTGGGTCAATTGGGTCAGCGACTTGGGTTTAGTTCAGTATATTGTACTTATACATGGATCCTCCTCCAACAACTTCATGGAGCAAAACAGGATATTTTAAGAGTACAAATATAAAGGTATAGATAGATATGTAAAAACCTTAAGACCAGCTTAAGTTTATATTACAATTGGTAGATTGTGTCAGATTTCTATTTTGAAGCTTAAGAAAAGACATAAATTTAATTTGAACTGAGATGCATTTTAATACAAATTTAAGTATTTTTAATCAATATTTCATAAATAATTTTATACACTCATTCAGCTCCTTAGATCACTATTGAAATGTAACCATGCCTACAAAATGAAAATCAATGCTTCCAGTTTCAGTTCCATGTGAACCTCATGGTGTTATGTGCTTTTTTTTCAAGTTTTGGCTATTCTCAGCTCTGACTTTTAAAATAATTCATGAGTCAGAGAAAAGCTTGCTAATGTAAATGCTAGTGGCTGAGAAAGGAAGAAAATACATTATGGTCTTTATTCCAAAACTTTGAAACTGTGTGGAGGTTGACAACAAGTAACACACTAATGGTCTAGAAAAGTGTTAAGATTTCACTTCTGACAATTTTTTTCTAGAACAGAATACAATAATGATTTTCTTTACTCTCTTCCATGTCTTTTTCAAGAAAAAAATAATGTTCCAGTTGTGAATATCAATCACAAGAATTTTTAAAAAATGCCATTTGAAAGCCACAGTGAAAAGACATATTGTGTCCCTTTGTTTGTCAGCTTTCTAATCACTGGACATCATAAATTCCACAGTATTTTATCTATGAGCCACAGTTTATGTGTTTGTTAGAGTAAAAGCAGGGATAGAAGGTTTGGGGTTGTTTTGTTTTTTTGGTTTTTTTTTTGGGGGGGGGTTTTTTTTTTTTTTGGGTTTTTTTTTGGGGGGGGGTTTTTTTTTTTTTTGGGTTTTTTTTTGGGGGGGGGTTTTTTTTTTTTTTTCTTATTACTGAGCAGCTTTTTTTTTTTAAATGGAAGACTAATTAAATACTTAAATAGAGCCAGACTTGCAATGAAATCTGATTTGAAACTTAAGGGTGACAAAGAAAAATTAACAATTTTCCTTACATTAATGAAGTAATTGTAAGTATTTCATTAGTTGTCAGGCAAATGTATTGTTAGTGCTGCATTTACCACAGATCATTGTTCTGGCTACCATGTCAGCAGCATTAGCCATTTTAACTTGTTAGCTGCCTGCCAAGTTTCCCTGCTGTAACACAGTATAACATCCTGAGAATATTAATTATTCATCTGCATATTTGTCAAAGAATAGCTTTTTCAGTTTTTCTTTTTATCTTCTGAAAAAAGTGATCCATCACATCCCTAATGCAAAATAATCTCAGGAACAGCAAAATGGTGATCACTGCTCTGCTGGTGACTGTTCTCTTAGCAGAACACAGATGGCAGGAAATGCCATCCCGTAGCTCCAGTTTACTGGGTAATTGGAATAAAAGAACAATTCAGGCTGAAATGAATTTCAGGAGATCTGTAGTTCATCTTTCTGCTCAAAGGAAGAGGTCAGACCAGGTTTCTCAGGATTTTGTCCAGTTGGATTTGGGAAACCTTGAAGGATGGTGACTGCAAGGTCCCTGGGCAGACTTTTCTGTTGCTTGGCTGTCCTCAAGGTGAGAAAATTTTTCTATATGCTGAATAAAACTCATGTTTCAACCTTTGTTCATCAACTCATCTTCCTACCATGTACTGTTGAAAGAGCCTGTTTCATCTTCCTGCTTACCTCCTCTCAGGTAAGAGCAAGTTGTACGGGGTTGCCCTGAAGCTGTCACTTTCCAGGCCGAACAAGCCCATTCTTTAATCTTCTTCTTGTAGGTCAGGTCCTCCATTTAAGATGAGTTTGGAGTCCACTGACCTTTCTCCAGTTGGTCAGTGTCTTTCTGTATCAGAGGACCCCAAAACTGAGCAGAGTATCCAGATGGAATCTTATAAATGCTGAACAGAGAGTGATAGTACCTTCCTTTAAGATCTTGGCTTTGTCATCATGACTGCTTCCTGGAGTGTTGTTGGTCATTTTCACAGCTGGTGCACACTGCTTGCTTGTAATCGGGTTGTGCCTGCCAGGGCTCACAGGTCATTTCCTGCAGAGATGCCCCTAATCAGGCCCTGGCCTACGTTTTTGTACTGGTGCTTCCTGCCCGGGGACAGCCTTTGATATTTGTCATTGTTGTATTTCATAAGACTTTTTTACTCATTCCTATAGTCTGACTAAGGTCCTCTGGATGACAGCTCTAGTTTCCTGCATATTGACTCACCCTGCTAAAGTACCATAATTTACAAAATTGGTGAAAATATCCTTCATTACCTCCTCCAGATCATTGATAAAGTACTTAAACAGGTCAGATCCAAATTTAAATGCCTGCTACACTCCATTTCTTACAGACCTCTGCCACTTGTCACAGGTCTCCAGGTAGATTATGATGCATTAACCACAACTCCAGGCAGATTATGATGCATTAACCACAACCCTCTGAGCCCAAATACAGACCTACTGCTTAGCCAGCTAAGTGTCTGCCTATTCAGAGATAGTAGGACTCAGTATGAAACACTTTTCTGAAGTCACATTGATTAACATTCATTGTCATATATTAGATAATCTACTACATACTCTAGGTAAACTCATCTAGGTTCCCTTTCACACAAAATATGGACCAAATGATCTATCAATTCCTTCATCAAGCTGAAGTCTGCTTGTTTAATGCCCCAGATACATATTCTGCTACTCTCTCAGTACTTTCCACTTCACAGTCACTTCAGTTTCATGGATACTACTGTGATCGCTTTCCCAATTCAAGCAGCTTTTCCTCTTCCAGTGAAGACACAGATGTGCAGTGGATTACCTCTGTTTGGCTTCTTCACTACCTGTATTATTAAATTATCCCAAAGATCCTCTGGAAATCTCCACTGCATTGCCCTTCTAGCAGATGTCAAAAAGATTCAAGTTCTCCAAGAGCATCAATCGGTCATCCCGTTACTTCCTTATGTCATGTGTTAAAGAACACATACTTTCTCACTCTGATCTGGTGATCAGAAAGTTCCACTGTGTTATCATCCTCATTGGCCTCTCCTTAATTCATGAACCATAAGCCTCTAGTGAGTCCATTGTCCATCCCACAGAAGAGCTGATACAACCAAATCCTCTTTACTGTAGAGGGAAACCTTCCTTACCCTCTTCCTTGCTTTTCCTTAAAGTTTGGTTCCATTCATATATGTACTCCATTTGTGCAAGCTGTCCTTAGACATCACATTTACTCCAACATTGTCATTTTGGGACTACTTATTTGCTCCTTCAGCATGTTTCTTAGGCTTTATTCAGTTTTTGTACACAGACTTAAGGCTGGTGCTATATCACCATTTATTTCCTTAAGTGTCTCTCCTCACCATTCCATTCATTGTTTCCACATTTAACTCCTTGTTGTATTCACCTTCTTTGTTTAAAATTCTCCTCCAGTAGGCTGGTCATCCTACTGGTAAGGACACTCCCACTCCACTTTAACAGAAATTCTGTCTATTCCCAGCAATATTGGATCCCCATAGAGACAGAAAGTCAGCACAATAAGCATGGATTTCTGTCCCTTGCAAGGAGTTTCCCCACTGCTATCTCCTGCTGCTTACGCTTGGTGCAGACCGGTGGTTCAAGATCATAGTTGTCTCTGGTACATGACAAGACATTACTTTCTGCTCTTTGCCTGCTCACAGGACACTGTTCACGCTCTGAATTTTTGAATTTCCAAGGGAGGAGATGCCTTCAGTCAGGAGTTAATGGCATCAGCCTTAGAGCTTGGATTCAGTTGAGCAGAAACATCATGCAGCAAGGGTTCCAGCCTTGTCTACATAAGGCCTCAGTGAAGATTCTATTAATTGTTTACCTTCCCTGGTGCTTCACAGTGTGATAAGGTCCATCCACAGCCCCTTCACATGGGAGCAGCCCCTTAACCAATACACACATTTGCTAGGCAAGGACACCCTTGCTGCCTCCTCCACCTGTGGAGAAGGACCATAGGCAGTCCCATAGCTGGGGAGGTGCATTCTCCCTCTGGGCCAGCTCTGGGTTCAGTCCTTTGGTGTGCCAGGAGGGTTGATCCTATATCATGTGGTGTGCCATCACCATTGCTGAGCTGTTCCATCACCTCCAATGGTGTTTTTCTTCTTTTCTGGACAAATTCTGTTATTTGCACTCAGAGCTGTGGTCCAAGGTCTGGCAGCTGTATAACTATCTTCCTTACTGTCCTCTAATTGGCATAGTTGGAAGAGAATCTTGATGCTCTCTAACCCCTAATCTGAAGTGAGCTGGAGATAAAAATCATTATTTCACTGAAGTTAAGGAGACTACAGGCTCTGAGAGCTTAGAATAAATATTTTTGGAATGCAGATAAGGTAAAACAGTAGATAACCATGCCTATCCTGCTCATATGCTGCTTACAGGAATTCATCAGCCTAGCCTACAATAAGTATTCATGCCAGACTATCGTATTTTATAACCGATTAAACTCTCTGGTACCATTGCTTTTTATACAAAGGATGTAGGATAAGGGCTCCTAGTGAGCTCAAAGACAAACTAAAATGTGTACCACATTATATTTTTATTAGAATCTTTTGTGCATTTTGCCTGAGAGGGACAGCTATCTCTCTGCAAGAAGAGTATAATTGCAAGGGATGCATCTCCACAGGAATTCCACGATGAAATTGGAAGGCTATTTATAGCAAAGAATAAATGACTACATGGTGTGGCAATGACAAATATTACTGAGAATTAGAGAAATAAAACATGACTTCTGGAGATGAAAGGTAAAATTGAATAAAGGAATTTACAACAGATAAAATACAAGAGGCCAGAAAAATAATGACATGTAGTTACCGTGAATAAAAGGGTAACTGTAGGAAAAGTGCAAAACTGACAACTAGATACTGAAATGCTGAGGATATCAGCAAAAGATTTTTCTCAATAGATTAGAAACTCCCACACACATTTTTTCATGGCATAACAATTCAAAAAGGACAGTCAAGCTCCTTCCTTTTCAGAAGATTAAGCTCTAAAACGAGTCAGAAGTTGCAAAGTTAAATTAGCCATTTTTTTACAATAGGATATCAGTAATATATAAAGTCTTCAGCTTAAAATGGAAGAATATATATTATAATGCAAAGCATAATGCCTTTACTTTATTTCAAGGACTTTGTCTTTACTGATGTTTAAGGGGAAAAAAGAGATAATCCAAATTATCATCTATTCATATTATACATATGTGTCTTCCAGCTAGGAGCAGCTTCAGCTGGTATATCCTACTGCTGTTCTTAACAACAGCAAGGAAGCTGTAAGGATTCAGTTGAGTTTTACCCCCTGAAAACACTCATCACACTCTACCACACACCTTTCAACATCTCACATTTGCACCAATAAATTGAGGAAAGTGAGCTTCTAGAAGGGGAGCTGAATGTTAAAAAAGAAAACCGATTTCTTTCACACTCTTGCCAAGGCTCAGAGGCACCAACACACCCATGTCCAAGAGCTGCAGCTGAAACACACAACAAGCATATTTTTGGACCACCCTAGTCCAACCTGTATTTTGTAGTTTCTTAGGCTGGCTATCTTGTTGCATTTGGATATGCCTATTGTATCTTCAAGGAGCTCATAGTCTTCTTTCCATCCTGTCTTTTCAGAGTCATTTGAATTTCTCTTTTTTTCCTCTCCTAGAGACAGAGGGAATAGTCAAGTCTCCAGCTCCAATCCTTTCCCTTTTCACTGATATCTTAGGGTAGCCTGTGTCTGAAAGTCTGACTTGGATTTTCATCATGTGGATGCAGTGTTGTATTTTGTACTGAATGTTTCAGTATAATGTGTCAGCTTGTGTTCTTGATGATTGCTGCTTTGAGCATTGTCTCCTGCTGCCATTCTTAACCATGCTTCCCTTTATTTGTTGCTTCTACACCAAGACATACTCTTTCAATCTCCACACATAGTAAAATCTACTTTTTTTTACAATTCTTTGAATCACACAAAGTTATGCTTGATAAAAATAAGTTACTGACAGAGCTCCTTACTGTAGATAAATGTAGGAGACTAACTTCCATCTCTATTTATACAATTGATAAGATGCATTTGACTAGAATTAAAATGTACAAGAAAGCAGGACCTCCAGTTTTCCAAATCATCTCCCTCCCCCTTTTTTTTACTGAAGGGTTGAATTGGAAATGATATTCAAACAGAGAATAAATTCAATAGAACTCAATAATACATGACATTTGAACATATGAACAAATGAGATAGATTTACATTGCATAAAATTATTATAAGAAAATGTTGCCTAATATTATGGTTGATGATACAAAGTGCTTTTGAGGATGCAATCAGGCCACCATTTTCCAGTGTTGAAACATAGGTTCATACATGACAACCTTGGCAGATCTCACCATAGAGGAAAGCATTTATCAGTAGAGTGAGGAATTTTTAAATGTTTTTTGTCCACTTAATGTTATCAGGAAAATAATTTCCACATAAAGAGCCAAAATTAGGATACAGTTTGACATCCGAGGCTGTGTTAAAACAGAACAACAAGTGTTTGATTTGCTAGGCCACACCAGCCATCAGACACCTTTGACTTTATACAATATCAAAGTTACTAAGAACAGTGTCTCAAGCCTGAGACCAATATTTGGTGAAAATACAAAACTTCATACAGGACATGTTGCGAAACCTAAATCTTGATAGACATTGACTAGCACAATCTGAAACTCTTCCCTATTCTGCTTTTATCCCCTAATTCTAAATTACAAGAATTTTCCTATGATGGTGATATTGAACTTGATGATGGGTGATGAGTCCTTGGACCTAACTACTCTTTCCTTTGGTTTCATTAGATTTTAGCTCTAAAAGAGTTTTACAGATTTTTTTTTTTTTCCTAAAAGCAAAACAAAACAAAAAAGATGCTCTCTTACACGTAGTAAAGTTTTTGTTCATTCTGAAAAAGGAACCATGGAATTAAACATTGACCTAACAGACCTAGGCTTCTGTTCTGCATGCAGCAATATGAATTACCTTTTACTGCTGCTTACCATGCCATTTTAGCTTTTCATGTGAAGCATCAGAAGGCTGTAGCATCTGGTATTTGTCTCTTGCACAGACCCAAAGCCAAGAACAAACTCTGGCTTATAGGTATGTACCTTTTAACCTTGAACAGGTTCTGTTACCATAAATTGGAAGAGCGTAGTCAGAAGATGCATTTCACAGCTAGGAGTTTTTGAGAACACAGTGAAGGGGTTTCACCTGACATCTGTTTCTGGATACTGACTGTCACAGATACTGCTGTCACTCGGCTGTTTCCTTCATCTTGCAGGGGATTTCAGTGAGACAGTAGAAATGACAGAAGGGATCAGCTGGAGTCTAGTTGAGTTTAAATAGAGTCCGCAGCATCTGTTAGAATACCTTTGGAATGAAGGTCTGATTTCTAGCTCAAACTTCACAAAATTTCACAAGCTGAATTGCTTTTAGACATGCTTGTGAGAAAATGTAACATTTAATTCAAGGTTACGCTGAAGAGAATGGATGAAGTCAGACTTTCAGAGACCAGTTCCTAATATTTTTTTACATACAAATAATTTAAATGCTAGAGAAAGTCCATTTCTAGAAATTCAAAAGAGTATTACAGAATTTGATTGGTACTATATATTTAAAGCGTACAAAAAGATCACTTTCTAAAAGAAGAAGCAAAATTATAGTAAAGCATATTCTTTTTGTTCCAAATGTATCAACAACCAACCATAAAATTTTGGCCCAGAGACTAGTCAATGTTCTTATCAGAGTATAAAAAACGTAGTAGTAACTACATGTAGTAACTGGGAAGTATTAAATAAATCAGAGATATTAAACAGTGCTAGAATATGGTGCCATTAAAATAAGAGAGACCAAAGAAGGTATACATGTCTTCAGAATTATTGTATTATCCAGGTTAGTCCTTTAACTCCCTTTGAGATTCCTATTCCAAATTCTGATCTCAGAATTAGATTATGATAGTCTTTTTCAGAGACTATTCCCTTCTTTAAAGTTTAGAAAATATTGTTGAATTTCTCTGTTCAAACACAGAAAACACCCAAGCTCAGCTCCCCTCTTAAGCTATGAAAATTCATAACTTTTCTTCCTTCTCAGTGAACAGCATTTTGGTTTGGCTATAGCCTCCAAACATGTTTCTCCCTTTTCTCCCTTTCTCTGACATTCTTTGAATGCTGATTGCATTGGTCTGTTTAGTGAAAACAAAACCAAAACAAAACAGGAAAAAAAAAAAAAAAGACACCAAAAAAGACCAAAAACCAAAACAACAAGGAAAAGAAGGAAGTGCACTGATTCCCACTGCCAAGACCTCAAATATTTGAATGATGAACAAGGCGACTTAAGTATTCAAAAAGCCTTTCTACTAAAAACTCTGGAAATACAGTGCTTATGGGATGAGAAAATGGCTTTAAAAGAATTTCTTATATTCAGGCAGAAACCAGAAAATTCAAGTTACTTACCTTTATCTGCTTTATTTACCCAAATTTTAAATGGAATTGTCAATACTTTAAACCTCATATGGCGTTTTCCAAAATATACCCCTTAAAGCTGATGAGAGGGGTATATGAATATAATGGGGAGATTAAGGGGTTATGAATAAAAAGCAGTGGGAGTCATGTAATCTAACACAGCGAAAGTTTCTCATTCACTTTCTTGACTTCATTCTTTTGATACCCTTCCTCAAACCTTGAACAAATCATGATGATTCAGTCTGTATACATCTAGTTGATCATTCAGATACTCAATCACAGCAATATATACAAAGCCTGTATTGTCAACTGGCTTTTTCTTAGTCTTTATTACCCCAGCAACAGGAGTCATTTTTTTTTTTTTCTGTTTGCTTCTCTTTCCTGCAATTTTATTTAAATACTTCTTTCTTTTCACATTCTATTATAATAATTAATCCAGTAAAGCACATTACATCTATGCTCTCACCTTTAACTCTAGCAGTTCTACATGTAGGAAAAAGCCTTAGCTATCAGAGGATAAAACTATAGCAAATGTATTATCTTTTATGTGTTACTGTATATGAACTTATTGAAAAAAAAGGCTTTAAACTGTGCAAGCTTATGAAATTCTAAGTAAAAAAGGTATTTTGTTCATCACAATTTTGAGCAATCTTATCTATGAACTAACATAAAATGAATACATAAAATGTCAACTCACAGGGGAACTCCTTCAAGGTTATAAGCACTTCAAACTTATAGCCAGTGAACACCTTTGCAACCATAGTCACCATGACAGAGTAAATACAATGATTGAATCCTACTGTGTCTCACAATGAGAAATATGGAGAGAAGTCATGGAATAGTTGCCAAAATAATAAGCTGTGATACCTAAAACTAGGAGACAAGTTGTACTGAAGCAGAACAAAGAAAAAAAAATTAAAAATTAACTTGTCTGTCCCAGAGTTATCACAGCTCCCACTTAAATACCCACATCTTACAAACATAACTTACACTGCAAGCTACTTTAAGGTCTGTTTATGGTACATTTCAGCTGTCAATTATTCCTGAACAACTGACACTCAGTAGGTGATGTGTATGTACAAAATGTTCAGCAAACCAAAATATAATGTATATAGGAGGAAAAAAAAAATCAGAAAACATGAAGAAAGTGTTAGATCAGCAACACTACTGACCTTTTCCTCTAGCAATATGTTTTAACTTTCCATACCTGTAAGGTACCAGTAATGGATAAGAATGGCAGTCTGAGAAAGATGGGGAAAAGAATGTTTTTTTAAAACATTGGAAATAAAGTTGAGAGGAGGTTTGCATAGAAACAGCAACACCATGGAAATATTATAGGTATATGTTTATTTATAGGACAAGCAAAAATTAAATTTGGTTCTATATTGATTAATTAAATTTTAAATTCATATATTGTATCCATATGTCATTCATCAGGTTCATTATTTTGGTGAATAGAGATGGTTAAATTTAAGCAATAATTGTAAATGTGTTTGGCATGCTATTTATAGCAACCACTGATCCAAAGCAGAAAGAGACTTAAATTACTACATTAACTTAAAAACTCAGTTTTGAACTTTAAATTTTTAAAAGCATCAACACAGGTTCAAAAGCATATTTGTCTCCAAATGGATATTTACATTTGAACATGGATTTCCTTTTCCATGCTGATTTGTTACAAAGATTGCATTGGTAGAAAAAAAATCACAGTTTTTTGTGACAAACACTAATATAGCACTCATACTGGATCATGCAATAGAAGGTAGATGTAAGGTCTTGTCCACTGAGAAAGAAATCATTAATTTAAATAATTTCATGTATTTGGCTTATGTGGCAATGTTTTGGTTGCAGGACAGGGGGAGGGACTGTGAGGTGGCATCTGAGAGAAGATAACAGGAGCTGTTCCCAGGTTGGACACTTCCATACTGGAGTCCCAACAGAATATAAGAAGAACCTGCCTCTGAGGACAGAACTGAGACAGCCAATGATACTGGCTCCACCTCAGTGACAGCATATTTATGAAAGGATAAAAAACGCCATCCAACAGCAAGTGGGAAAGAGGATTGAGAATAAGTGAGAGAAACAACTCTGCAGGAGCGAGACTGTGGTGAGACAGGCTCTCCCCCTTGCAGCCCATGGAGGACCATGGTGGAGCAGGCCCTTGGGGACCCCTTGAGAGAGCAGGTGGATATGCCCCTGAGGGAAGCTGGGGACTGTGTGGAGCCCATGCAGGAGCAGAGTCCTGGCAGAATCCATGGTTCCATGGTGGACCCACACTAGAGTAGTCTGCTTTTGAAGAGCTGAACCTCATGGAAAGGACCCATCAGTCCTTGTAGAATTGGAGTCTGTGGGAAAGATGCATATTGCAGCCCTTCCATGAAGGATTGTATCCTATAGGTGGGAGTCCATGCTAGAGCTGCAAAACTGTATATGAGGAGGGAGGAGGGGGAAAGATGCCTTATGAACTGACCAAAAATCCTATTTTCCATGCACCTGCACCACTGAGGAGAAGGAAGTAGAAGAGCTACAGGTGAAATTGAGCCTGGTAAGAAGGGAGGGGGAGCATGAAAGAGGTTTTAATTTTGTTTTATTTCTCACTATCTCACAATTAATTGGCAATGAATTAAATTATTTTCCCTGACGTGATCCTGTTGATATAATGATAATTGGTAAGTGTCTTCCCTGTTCTTTTCTTGACCCATGATTTTTTACTGTATTATGTGTCCTGTCCTCTTGATGGAAGGGGAATAGTACAGTGGTTGGATGGCACCTGGCAGTCAGACAAGGTCAATACACCATCTTTATCTAGAAAAAGTATTTAGCATCTATTTTTAACAATGTACTAATTAGTCCCTTATATGTATGCGCATTTCTAGAGCACTTGTATTATTTACTGTGGGGGTATATTTTTTGCTTAAAGAATTTGGGTTTTTTTTGGTTTGTTTGTTTACTTTATTATTGATAACTTCAGCAATTCCAAATGGTCAGTTTTCCCTTTCTTTGACAAATTTCTGGGAGATTTAAATAATTACTTGGTGCAGGAATCAACTTGTTTTAGAAGTGAAATTGAATTTTATGCCTTATTCCTCTTTTTTTAAATACTTATTTAACTGCCAGGAAGACCCAAAGTTACTGGTATTTAAAAAGTCTCGTTAAGACCATGATAAATGAACTTTTTTTCCAAATAATTCAGACATACATAACAAGTGTTAAACGCAGAATACCTATCAATAGCTACCAGATATTTTGTGATACATTATCTTACCAAAAGCATAAAGTAAACTGTCAAATTTCTCAGGGGAAGGAAAAAAAAAAAAAAAAGTTCTATCCTTTATGCCATTATTTTAATGCCAGCCACAGTTTTAAAGTCTATATTATAACAAACCTAGGAAAAAAAGATATTAGATAACATTTGGCAAAGAATTTGCAGACCAGTTTGCTATATTAGCTTGATCCAAGGATCCTCGAACTCAAAAAGAATAAAACCTTGGTTTTCCATTCTTAAATTTTGATAATGCAAGCATACTTCAGTGGTAAGTAAAGATGGACAAACAGTACAATCAGCGCTGACCAACAGTGAAAAATAGACAAATATAAACATTTTCATAACAAAAACTTTTGTTAGGAAAGACTTTTGGGAACATTATTTACAATACAAATTCAACAAATTCCAGGACAAAGAATATGTGGGGAAAACAGAGTCCTATCTTCTCAGATGGAATTTACTCATCATGTTAAATTCACTTCTTTTATAATTTTGCAAAAACAACAAAAATAATGATTTTATCTTATTTCAATACCAAGAAACTTTTTTTACAAGAAAAATCTGGGGCATTTTCAAGTTTATCCCATCCACTGTATTTTGATGAAAATCCAGGATTTCTAGCAGTTGTTGCTTTTCACACCCTCTCCAGCCTCATTCACAGCAAGTTTGACTCATGGTAAGTGTTTGTTTCTCCAGAAGCACGAACACAAATGAAGAAAATAATAAAAAAAATAAAATAAGAAAAAGCTTGAAATAAAAGATTCAAATATTGCATGCAGCTGTTTCAGTCCCCATTTTTAATCCTTATGAGACTTTGTCACCAGCATTGCATTTTCCAATTTGTGTAAAGGCAGTAGCTCTTACAGTACACACTTGCCCAGCAATGGAAAGGAACAGTTCATGACAGAAGACTTAACCCTGGGAGTCCAGCTACTAGAAAATAAGTAACTAGAAAAATAACAAGAAAAATAACTAGAAAAATATTCTAATCATAATATGTGTTTCTGAACAGAAATTCTCTTTTTGAGTGAAACATCTTCCATGGATGTTGAGAGTTATATTTTCTCAGTTTTTTCCCTATTCAAAAAGCCTGTTTTTATGCCCAAAAGTAATCTAGGTTCATTTCATTTTGTAAATTCTGGTATACACAGAAGATTTTTCTTGGAAATTGCCATGGAAAAGAATTCTTATAGGCACCTTGATTGTGTGAATGCAAGAAATATGGTATCCTGTTCAGCCTGCTGTCACTGCTGCTGTTACTCTTCTGGCTCTGTCAGCAATGGAAAAAGAATGGAGAAAAAGAAATACAATAAATAAATAAAAAAATACTCACAATACAAATGCAAGGCAATCTCTGTTTTGGATTTAAAAAATAAATTCAAGCTTCATTATTATATTTTTAATACATAAAATGTCCAAAGGATTCAACTTTCTTATTTTTAGACAGAATTCAGCAGTCTTTCCTTTATAAAACTGAAACTGATTTTTATGTTTCACAGTCTTTAAAAGCCTGTTATTCAAATATACACACGAAGTGAGCAATCAGGTAAATTTTAACATATGAAATTCCAGGTTGAAATGTACTTAAGGTTTTTTGGAAGTCAATTTAAGGGATGCAAAACCAAATAACATCATAAGAACAAAGGCTTTTGG
>VWZN01002557.1:190924-241084 GCA_013396955.1 Regulus satrapa | reverse complement strand
ATTGTAATATTTTTAATATCTAACATATTTTAAAGCGGATTTTCAGGTTCTGCCCCGCTGTGGCTTTTACTAAATCCAGGGCCAGAGCACAACTTCTAACACTGAAGACATCTTCAAATCCTCCCCGAGGATAAGTGGAGAGCTGTCATTTTCTCCCCCCCATCTTTCCCAGCAGAGTTCTGCTGGCTCCTTTATATATCCTCATAAAAGACAAACAAACACTGGTGACAAATTTATTTGAGCCACCAATAGTCAATTTGACTAACTGGGTCATAAACCAAATGGACGGCGTTTATTTTTCTCCCGGCACCTCAGCTGTTCTGCAAACACAGATTACAGTGGCACGAGTAACGAGGCCACTTCCTCATTTTGGTATCAGCCTCTTGGCACCCGAACGAAACGCAAAACAAATCGAGGCCAAGAAAGCCTTTTGGGATTTTTGCCAAGCGAACCCAGTCAGTTTCAGGGTGGGAGCTTGCAATTGCTATGACTTTGGTGACCAAATAAAAACATTTCTCTGTGTGCGGTTTGTATATATTTTGCCTGCACGTGCATTCACACATAAGGAGGGGAGATTTAGATGGGCTATTGGGAAGAAATTCCTGGCTGGAAGGTTGGGAAGGGGCTGGAATAGAATTCCCAGAGCAGCTGGGGCTGCTCCTGGATCCCCAAGGTCACGCTGGATGGGGCTTGGAGCACCCTGGGACAGTGGAAGACCCCTGCCCAAGGCAGGGGGGTTGGAATGAGATGCTTTTAAAAGTCCTTTCAACCCAAACCATTCCACGACTCCACAATTCTAGTCCACGTATCTCTTTAGCACATGGTCTTTCTGATACGAGTGATAAGTTGGCGAAATAAATCTGAGCCAAACACACCCTAAAATGCACCAAAACAATGAAGTTGATCAGAAAGGGGCAGTCACCACCTGCTTCACAGATGGCACAAAACAAAGCACTTCCCCGAAGGATGAAATCCCCCCCTCAGTTTGTCTGGGCTTCCTCTTGCTCACGCAGCACACAGAAAGGTCAGGGAGGAGTGTAAAAGTTGAACAGGTAATTGAGTGCAGATTTCTGCTCTGCAATTATAATTCGGCCAAGCTCCAGCGGCTCTGCACTATTTGGAGGTGGGGAAGAATCCAGCTGGAAATTTACACTCGGAACTGAAGTAAAGCTAAATCACAGAGGAAGGGGCTTCCTCCGCTCGTGTGTTCAGTGCCTGCCACACATCCACCTTTCAGGGAAGAATTCTAATCCACAGCAAAATCACCACTGTGCTGAAGCCACCTAAGCTGAGCTCCCGGAGCTCAAAATGCCACAAAAAATCCAGCAAAGAGCGGGATAAAATTTAAAAAAAGAAAAAAAAAAAGAAAAAAAAAAGAAAAAAAAAAGAAGAAAAAGGTAGCATGTTGCTTAAATACCAACCGTGTTCAGTGCTGGCTGAAACAGCACACTTTGTGTATTCCATGCCTTGAACTAATTGCTGAAGACATCCTGCTCCAGTGTGGATGGTAACAGTAGTGTGCCCTCAGTCTTCATTAAATGCCAGCTCTTAATAACAGCCTCCACAAGGGCTTTAATTGCATTTAGTCGCAGCTTCTGAACTTTAAAAGTTGTTAATCAGATTTCTATGTAAATGGAATGACGAGTAAAGGTTAAGTACAGGTTTCTGAAATTTCGGCAGCTGAAGACGTATTGCCCTTAACAGCAAAGAGAAACTACCAACCTTGACAGGAACTAAACATCTTAATTAAATACTCACAAGTACAGTACTTATTTCGGCGTGAAGTTCTATTTTCAAATGTCAAACTTAATCAGGCACTTGACAAAAACATGTGATATCCCTCCAGCACACGGGAACAAAAATACCTGGGGATCCTTCCCTCAGGAAACACCTGCACATCTCCCAGTCCTCGGCTCTCCAGCTCCGAGCTGCTGGCCCCTAAACGCCAGGAATTCAAGTTTTACGGCTCTGAAAGTGCAGGATTCCAGGGGAGAAATAGGATCTCCCATTTTTCAGCGCGTCAGCTCTCCCTGCTCCACTCCCTTTATCCCTGGAACAAGCCTCACGCTGCCAAACAAACATAAGGGTCCTCATAAATCTGACTCGCGGAGATTTATGCCCCTCCAGGGCACAGCCCATCAATTAGCGCCAGTCAAAAGTACACAAACTTCTCTGGCAGGAGGAAATTGAGTGTGTCTGCCCCGTGCTTTGGTGCCAGACGCTCTGGGAGCAGCCAGAGTTCTGCTTTCTGCTCCTCAGCTCCGGCCCCGAGCCACCCACGACGCTCCCAGGGAGGAGTTCAAGCCTCCCTCGTGCTGATAATTTGCTGGATTTGCACATTTATAACCTCCAGACCCGCTAGAACCAATATAAAACCTGAATGTGTCACTCACAGACAGGAGTCCAAGCCCTGTTTTAAAGCTGTTTATTCTCATCCAGGCTCTGATTTCAGCTCACTGGGCAGGGACATGTGGATTTTGTTGTCAGTGTGTACATCCTGCCCAGCAGCCACACACTGCTGTGGGATCCATCACTGCAGGAGCAAATTTATGCCAAAACATTGTAAAGTGAGTATTTTTGTTCAAATCCTAATCTGAGGGAAGAGCTGCTGCACCTGGGATTAGCTCAGAGGCTGAGCAAGGGATTTGAGGAGCAGAGACTTTTGCCTTGGAAGGGCAAAGAGTGAGAAAATAGTGTGAACAGAGAGAAAAGAGTGAGAAAGAAACGATGTAAGGACCATGAAAATTAATGAAAGTGAGTAAGAGAACTACAGAGCCACCAGTTGCTTCATCTTCCTCCAGATCAATTAAAAACATCACCAGAGTGACTTGAAAAAAGGAGAATGAGCAGGGAAACTTCCAGCCCAGGAAACTTCCACCCACCTCTTCTGCTGCTGTAACAGGAGACATCACCCAAAAAGTGATGTGAAGGAGGAAAAGTGGAGTAAAAAAAGGGAAATGTGCTGTAGTTAAACTTGGGGTTGTTGTCTCATTGTCTATAAAAGGCTTTAAACAGATGTCACAGGAAGGGCTGTGATGCTCATTTAAAAAATCCTACATTTTGTTGACTCCTCTATCATCTCTTACGTGTCAGAATTGACTTTCAGATCTCACCCTTTTCAGATTTAAGACCCTGGCACCCACCATCCTCCCTCAGCAAGCACCAGACCAACCCCAAACGCTTTCCTGACCCCTTTTAAACCCACACTGGCATTTCCTAATTGACCAAACCCTCCAAGATCCAACCACAGCTGAACTTACAGCTTTGGCCCAGAGGCAAAGCACCTAAAAGAGAGACACGGCCCCGAAAATTAGTGGCATGAAGAGCTCCTACAAAAGAGCAGCGAAATTCCAGGGCAGAAATGGAGGTTTCTGTACGAACGAGCCCAGTGCCACCAAGAGGTTGATGAAAGGGCACGTTCCCCTTTGACACCAACCCAGCAGCCACCATTTCAAGCCCAGCTTTAAGGCCACTGACGTCTTTGAAATGAGAGCAGAACTACAGAACCTCTTTGTCAAACCTACAATACCCACGGCTTTATATTCTTCCCCTTCCCAAACGGGTGGAAGTTGTAGCAGTGCTGGCAGCACTCTGGTTTTGGAGGTTTAAAATCACATTTTAACAAGGAAAGTGCCCCCTGAGCTCGTTCCAGAAATACCTGTTCCTGTAAGGCTTCGGGGTCTTTGACGTTATTCCAAATACTGTAATGCCAGAGGGGGGAGCTCACAGCATAGACAAGATTCCCTTTTTTTTTTTTTCCCCAAAAAAACCCAATAAAAATTTCCAGCTGCTTACAGCCGCTGCGCACGAGGCATTCCAGCTTTTAAAGCATCCATCAGGATTGCTCCCTTCTGCCTTTTATGCTGCTCTCTAAAGGTGCAGCACCAAAATGCCACTGTTAAGCAGATTATAATGTTTGTGAACATGTTCCATTCCAGCAGATCCCTGAATGCCTTTCTGCATCAGGGAGCCTTTTCCTCCCCCTTTCATCAGCTTATCAAATGAAGCTCAACAGTACCAGCTCCATCTAATGATACCAGGGGCCTTGTAATGGGATTAGGAAAAACACCATCATTAGTTTCAAGGAGGAATATGACCTTCAAGACACTTCTGACTCCTTTAAAGGGATGGAGTAGGAACAATGAAATTAATTCCTACATAGGGATGAGGAACGGGCAGGGAGAAACAAGAGGCTTTCAATTCCCAGGTAAAGATTATCTTTCCTCCTCTATTAATGGCAGGTAAAAAAGCCAATTGATTAGCAGAATGAGACTGGAACTGAGAAGAAAAAGGCAGAGCTGGGAGAGCTCACCTGGAGAGGAGAAGGACCCAGGGAGAGCTCAGAGCCCCTGGAGGGGCTCCAGGAGAGCTGGAGAGGGGCTGGGGACAAGGGATGGAGGGACAGGAGCCAGGGAATGGCTCCCAGTGCCAGAGGGCAGCGATGGATGGGATCTGGGGAAGGGATTCCTGGCTGGGAGGGTGGGAGGGACTGGCACCGGGTGCCCAGAGAAGCTGTGGCTGTCCCACCTGAGCCCGCAGCTGAAAAGCTCCGAATCCTCCACTTAATTTCCAAAGCCCTGAGGACACTCTGTGCCCTGCTAGAACACATTGGATTTGGCAAGTGTTCAAATAATTTCAGATACAATTTCTGCAGCCAGACCTGTACCCATCACTTGTGTTTACCCAGAAGAGTGTAAGTGCTGCTGGAATCTCTCCATGGCTCCCAGTACCCAACCCAAGCACGCACGTCATTGTTCCCTTCAGTAAAAACACTTCTTCAGATTGCCAAAAGGAAGTGGAAAGGCAGCAGCAACAGGAATCCACTTTAAAGCTAAAAGCCTCACTCAAAAAAACCAAAAAAAAACCCAAAACCCCAAAAAAACCAAACCAAAACCCTCCACTTTGTGTTTTTATAGGATTTAAACAACGTATTGGTGCTGCTGCTCAGAAAGAGCCTCTCCTGAACAGCACCCTGACATCATCCTGCCTTAAAGTGCACAACACCTCTGTCGTTGTTTGAGGTGTGAATTCATCCAGTTTGTCCCCAACAGGAATCCCAGAGCCTGATCCTTCCCTGCTGAAACTCCACTTCATCCTGTGGCCACACAGTCAGCTTTTAATGGTGATATTCTTTGCTTGCACTGCAATTGCATGAGAGAGTTGGGGACTGGTTTGGTTTGAAAATGGAAGGAAAAGAGGGAAAATGTATTTCTTGTCAACAAGAAAGCTGGGCCAGAAGGGTGGATATTTGAATTCAGGTTCCACCACCCCTGAATATTCATTTTCTTGGTACGTGGCACTGAACAACAAAGACAGGAATGGATTAATTCCAAACAAAACCGACCCTGCCTGGGACAGGAGCAGGAAAACCCAGCGTATGTGTTTAACACCTCAACCCTTAAAAAACCCCAAATCCTGCACTGGCACCGAGCCCCAGGGCCGGGTCCACGCAAAATTCCTTGGGATGTGCGTGCCACTGGCAGGGGAATGCCACAGGGTGGAGCCAGGATAAAGCAGATGGCTGAGCATCCATCCCTGCACTCCGCCAGTTTTCCAACCACTGAAGCGCTGCTCACTCAGAAGAAAAAGCTGCCACCACCACAAAATTCCATCCTTCGAGATTTCAACCACTGCCCCCCCTGCAGCAGGTCCCTCCTGCTCTGAAATTTCAGAGGTTAAAAGTGCATTTATTTACTCAGGGTGCTGCACAGACATCACCTGTCACTTTAAGCTACCACAGTTCTTCAAAAAAAACCCTTCTTGCATCCCTTGTAACTCAAAAAATATCAAGAGGACTGTCAGTACTTCAGTTTACATGTCCAGTTTTGTCACGGTAGATTTAACATATATAAATATAACTTTAGAAAAAAAAAAAAAAGCTAATTACTACATGGCTGCTAACCATGAACAAGAATTAGAAGAGACAAACCTACATTAACTTGTCTCCATTTCAGATAATTACTTGTGAGGTTTTTTTAAGACATTTGTGACTCACGAGGGAGTCTGTGAATTTACTGTCTCCTGCAATCTAATAATGTTGGCAGCGAGGAGAGTTACCTATTTATTGGTGTGTGACACCAATCCCTTCCCATGGATTAAAAAAAGCTCTTAGTTAGGAGTTCTCTCTACCCCCTCCCAGCAGGAGCAGCTTCCAGCAAACAGAATTATTTCAAATAAAATTAAAAAAAAAAAAAAAAATCAGTTAAAAACCACCACAGCACCAGTTCATGAAAGTTGAGAGAGAAGAGAAGGACAGCAAGGCAGGGAGATTTGTCATTTTTATTTACAAGGGATAAAGGAGGAAGCTTAGGAGAGACCACATGGGGTGGAACAAAGCTCCAGGACCAGGAATCCAAGAGATCCAGAGTGCATTTATTAATATAAAAATTAAAATGGCATTGAGGAGAGAAGGAACCAAGGAAGGGGGTGGAAAAAGAAATCCAGGCCCACAGGTTGCAGCCAGACAAAGGAAAGGCAACAGGCACATTTTAAACACTCTGAGCACTTGAAATCCTGCAGACACACAAATCACTGTCAAGGATGAGCCAGCAGCTCCCAAGTGCTCCCTTATTCCCTTCCATTAGTCTGCTGCAGCCCCCCCGATCCCATCAGTCAGAAATGCAGCACTAATATCCACCTTTATTTTCCCAAAGTTTAAATGCATTACAGCCCAAGTGTAAATAATTGATAAATCGAGGCAAGCAGGATGCTGGGGCATGGCTACAGTGAGGATAAAGCTTTTAAGAGGAGGAGGATGGGTGCACATCCACATAAAAACACAAAATTCCCCTCTGCCAACGGGGAGTTTGCAGGGAAACCACCCCCCCCTCCCCTCCTCCTCCAGCTTCTCTTGATTTTAATATCGGCCCTTCAACCAAAAGCTCATTTTAATCCAATTTTAATGTCACTTGAGTTCTTACAAATAAGGAGACCACACAGGGAGCTGATGATTTTAATTCTGGCACTTAAATCACGAGTGTGAAGTTAAATGCAACACGTCCCTTCCCCCTCCTGTTAATTCCACATTTAATTGCCACGTTCTTCCCAATCCCAACCTGCAGGGCAGCCTTTGGAGCTGAACCCCACGGGAAAAGTTCCACAGCTCTGACACCCCTGAGCTGGGTTGGCTCTCTGGGGTTTCACCCATCCCTGGGCGGGGCAGGGCTGCAATCCCAGAGCTTTGCCAGGAATCACAGGAAATTGGGAGAGACCTCAGGAGATCACCCAGTCCATCCCCAATGCCTCCAAGGAGTGTTGACAGGTCTGAGAGGTGTTTGGAAGTTTTTAAGGGGGATACACAACCACGATAAACATCTCCAAATCACTCCCTGCTTACACACACACTCTCCATTGGGATAAGAGAGGGAAACAGGGAATGTTCCAGTCTGGGAAACACAATCACACTCCCCTTTCCAACTCCCTTGACAAAGGTGAGGCCAAAGGCCTCCCTCCACCTGAGTTTTTTCCTAAATCCTTGATCCCAGAATCCTGAAATGGTTCAGGCTGGAAAAGACCTCTCAGATCACTAAATCCAACCATCAACCAGCCCCATCCTCAAGTTGGATGAAATGAAGAAATTAATGAAGAATTTCTGAAGAAATTTTCCCTGGTACCCAACCCCAAACCACCCCTGGCACAACTTGGCCATCGTTGCACAACTGGATTTCAGAGTATTCTCTTCAGATAATACAATAATCCCAGAATATTCTGAGCTGGAAGGGACCATAATCCACTAGTGATATAGATAATATCTATTATATAGATGAGTGATATAATAATCAATAAATTTTGTGATATATCCTTCAGATCTGTCCAACTTTTCAGCTAGTAGTGGTTCCCTCAGACCNTATAGATGAGTGATATAATAATCAATAAATTTTGTGATATATCCTTCAGATCTGTCCAACTTTTCAGCTAATAGTGGTTCCCTCCGACCTGACCTCCTTTCTAGTGCTACAGCAAGGGACAGGAGGGTGATGTCCTGTAACAAAATTCTCTGCAAGAGGAAAAAAAAAACCCACTGAGAAGCATCTAAACCACACAGATTTGATTTATCTCCTTAAATCTGACATTTGTCAGGCAGAGCAGACAAGGAGTTTCATTCACTTTACCTGTAAATCTGCCCGTAACACCTTCTGTGAAACACAGATTTTTGGAAGGTATTTCATGCCTGAACATCTGCCCCATGTGCCTCCCTCGGTCCATTTCTAGCTGTAAATTTTCAACCCTTACAGAGACAGCAAATGATGAAGAAATGGTGGAGTCACCACCCCTGGAAGTGTCCAAGAATCGTGTGGATGTGGCATTTAAGGGCATATTTTAGTGGTGACCATGGTGCTGGTGCTGGTTGGACTTGGTGATCTCCAAGGTCTTCGCCTTGGCTGAGGGAGTTTGATTCAAGCAGCAGCTCCTNCACCACCCCTGGAAGTGTCCAAGAATCGTGTGGATGTGGCATTTAAGGGCATATTTTAGTGGTGACCATGGTGCTGGTTGGACTTGGTGATCTCCAAGTTCTTCGCCTTGGCTGAGGGAGTTTGATTCAAGCAGCAGCTCCTCCACTCAACTGAAGTCCCAAAAACCTTTCTCCCCACCCATTCCCTGCCCCACAGCCATGCTGATGATCCCTGTCCCATCCCTGGAGGTGTCCCAGGCTAGGCTGGACATGGCTTGGAGCACCCTGGGATGGTGGGAGGTGTCCCTGCCATGGCCTTTGAGGTCCCCTCCAACCCAAATTATTCTGTAATTCTGTGTCTTGGAAGAAGCAGGAATTGCCACTTGCCCTTCCCACCCAGTATTTTATCATCCCTCCTCATCTGTTCTCCTCCTAAGGGAATCAAACCAAACTTTTCCAGCCTCTCCTCGCAGGGCAGAATGTGAACATGCTACAAACACCCCTTGCCTCAACCCTAATCCTAATCCTAATCCCTTCCTGCCCTGCAACATCCTTCAGGGTGAGCCCAGACAATTCCTGGCAGCCAGCATTCCTTTCTATAAAAGAAAATAAAAATTTCCTTGGATATCCATCCCCACCATCTCCCAGTGTAGATCACACTTGGCACATTCACAGTAGCTGCCACTGAGCCTCCTAAAAATTACATTTTCCTGCTTTTGCCTCATTTAGAACCACGGAACCTCCACAAATAATCTTCTTTTCCCCCTCAGCACACTTATGTAAACCTCTCACGGACCCATCAGCCCCTTCCTGTCCCAAATAACACAGAGGATTTTGTGGCAGGCATCAAAATTTGTTGTCACCCTGTGCAGCCCTTTTTGAAGCCCTGATCAGCACCACAAGGATCATCACCAAACCAGAATTCACCTTTCTTCCTTCCTTCCATTATGATAATTTTCCATCGATTCTTAGTTTACACCTCCTGGCCAGTTTTTTTTTTTTTTTTGTCAATTCAAAACCAAAACCAAAACCAAATTTTAAAAACCCCAGCAACCAACAAACCAACCCCATTGCAAAGGTCTTTATCCATTCCAACTGCTCTGAGTGATTAAATAAATAAATAAACCTCACAAGAGCCAATTTTTCCACTACATAAATAATTTGCAGCCTCTTTTGTAGATGTAAATAAGACATTTCTGCTTGTTCTCCAATCCTCAGCTGGAGGCTTTAAGGAGAGGCTGCTGATCTTTCCTCGCTCCTCAGTGATTTCAGGCTCCTCCTTCCTAAAAACATCTTCTGACATCGTGCCTGGGAGCTTAAATTCATTTTTAAGTCCTTTCTAAAGCCTCCAGCTCTGCCTGAGTGTTTTTATTATCAGAAGCAAAGAGTTTCTGGGTTGTTTCCTCGTCTACACTCTCACAACTCCAGACTGGTTTCAAAGAAATCATTTCCCTTTCCCACAATGTTGATTTTTTTTTTCTTTTTTTTTTTTAAACACAAAATCTTGTGCAATTCAACAAACCCACGATGCCTTCTGCAGGTGTCTTGTTTTTAAGGCTCTAAAGATCCATCAAATAGATTTGCTCCACAAACCTCACAACAGTCATCCTCACTTGCCTCCTACAGCCTCCTCTCAAAAATATCTCAGCTTATCAGCTCTCCCGGGGCTTGATTTCTACATTTTAAGTTATTTGTGCCAAATAAACACAGTTCCAACCTCGGCAGCTGCATGTTTGTGCTTTTCTTTCTCTCCAAAGCAACATCATTCCAGGACTGGACAATTGAGAAGCAGCAGCCAATGAGGAATTTCTCTTTCTTTGTCTGTTTAGGACTTTGGAGTTTTTGCTTTATCTCCTTTTCTGTTTTATTACTCAATACTCAGCCTGCTCCTCTGGATGTTTAATCACAGAATCTCCTGAGTGGGAAGGGACCCACCAGGATCATCCAGTCCAACCACCCTAAAATCCCACCCTGAGCATCCCTGGGAGCGTGATCCTAAAGCTCCTGAAGCAGCCTCGGGAGCGTGCCCATTCCCAGTGCCCACTACCCTCTGGAGGCAGAAATTTCCCTAAAATCCAACCTGACACAGCTTCATTCCATTCAAGAAAAGGAAAAATTCCACTCCATTCCCACTCCTCGGTCCCCAGACAGAATTCCTGCCTACACCCTGCAGTTCCTGCAGCACAAGGGTTTTGTCCCTGGACGTGGCCTCCTCTTACTCTGAATTTTTTCTATCCCTAGCCAGAGGAATTCTTTAAATAAAGGCATGTTCCTCCACCTCCTACAACAAGTCTGTCTTCCATGCCTCGTCTGCAAGCAGCTTTACAGATTCCCACTGGCATTTGTCATCTCACCACCTTTGCATAATGCACTCTATCGTTTGGCTTTCTCCATCACAAGGGAATCCATCCACCTCGTTTTTATTTAACTCAGGTTTGTTTAGTGTCTCCTATTCATTCAGCGGCTTCATCTTTAATTTTTATGCCACTTCTTTCCTCCTCCTCCTCCGTGCAATATGGTGCTGTTTGCAAGAGATTTGCTCGCTGATGGGGACAGGTAGATGGCAAATATTTACTTTACCACCCAGGACAAATATTTGACATCTATCACCACCCAGCTTTCAGACGGATAAGAAAATGGTCCCTCTTGAATTATCATGACAACAAACTGCATCCACATAATACCCCTTCATCTGCCTCTGACTGAAGAGCCATCACGGATTTTAGACATTTCCATTTGTAAAGATAAAACTGGGGAAAGTGTTTTCTTTGTCACTGTCCTACTACCTTTAAGATCTTATATTTAAGTTATATTTGCAGAAAGGGCCTATTATTCATTTTTGCTCTCTCAAAAGAACAGAACAAAAAAAAAAAAAAAAAAACCAAAAAAACCCCACTTGCTCTCTCTAAAAAATAATCAGTAAAAAAATCTCCTTTACTCTGTGCCCTTAAGCTGTTGGGTCACTGTGCTGTCTTGGATTTTATTAACAAGAAGGTGTCTCCTGCCTTCTCTAATTGCTCCCTACATTCTGCAGCAACTTCTCTGCAAAAAGTTCCACTTGAATCCAATTCCCTGAGCCCAGGTCAGGGTTTTAAACTGAGGATTTCAGAAGTGCCTGAAACACGAACGTCATCGGAGCTGAGCAACCTCTGGACTCAAAAACCTTTCTCTTTTTTGGGGAAACTCATGAGTTTGGAGATCCAGAGAAAGGAAAAAACCCAACACAACTAAAAACCCCAACACTTTTCTGCTTTTTCCACACTGTTCTTCCTCTGATGGCAGGTGGAGGACTGGCCAAGATGATCTGGACGATTCCGTGATTTAATTGGAACTGTAAATCAACCTTGTCTGGTTTGGGTTTAGGATTTCTTGGAAATTATTCAAAGGCAGTTTTCCAATGAGGACAATGCAGGAACGCAGAATGCTCCAGTTCTTGGAACAATCAGGTGCTCCTGTCTTTAAAAAAAGGTCAATTCCCCATTTTCAGGCACAGGAGAAAATGCTGTTCTCATTTCCCACATGGAAACACAGCAGCTCTGACACAGGTGCCTGGCTCCAGCAGTACATCCAACCCCTCCACTTCTTGAGAAATGACATTTTTAATCCCCAACGTGACAGATTTTGGTAAGTAAATAATGAACTGTTATCCCCAGATGCCCCTGTTTGCAGGCTGACAAACAGCAGAATACAAATGACAACTTTATTTCCTTATCCTCCCGGTCCAGAAGGGCCAGAGATACTCAATAAAACACACTTGGTTTTCCATAAAACACACTCTGAACCTTGGGAGATTCAGGCTGGGTTATTTCCCAGTAAAGATATGGAAATGAGCTACCAGTACCTTCTGGAAAAGGCTGGACTTGTGGTTATTTATTATAAAATATTTATAATAATCACAGAATATCCTGAGTGAAAGGACCCACCAGGATCATCCAGTCTAACTCCTCACACACCTTAGAATCCCTACAATTTTAGGGAAAATGACATAAAGTGCAAAAATAAAAATGACATAAAGTACAAAATTATATAAAATATAATATTTATTATTATTTCCATATTATTATTAGTTACTCCTCTGGATCAGGGTCAGAGCTCCCCACAGCACAGATCAAACCTTCCTGACAACCCTGGGATCCCCCCATGTGCAAATTCAGGCACAGGAAAACCCAGCTCAACCATCAGATAGGAACAGGTGATTTCTAAACTCTTGGCTCAATCCTAGAAATAGAAATAAATCTCTCTCCACCTCAAAATGCTCCTTGTCCCTCAAGTCTCCACAAGACTGTTCTGACAGTGACTAAATATATTTTTCACTCTTTTTTTTTCTTTTCCCTCTCAGTAAACAGTTTGGAGAACCACAAAATGGAATATGAAATTTAATTCATAACATAAGGGTTTTAAAACTTAAGTGAAACAGCTTTTCCTGCTGGCTGCAAAGCCAACCAAGGAGACAGGAATGCACCAAGTGTCCTTAATAAAATGACAACTCCCCAAACAAGAGCATCAAAGCTCCTCAAACCGGGCAACAGAAGAGATTTTAAACAATCTTCTGGATCTTAGGAAGTCCAAACCCTTCTCTGAGCAAATGACTTCCAATTCCTCCCAGCTGTGCTCAGCAAAGGAAATCATCCCCAACACACAAAATCAATAGAAGTATTGCAGATAATAATGCAGCAGTAAGGAAGGAGCAGAGCAGTAAATTCAGGGAAAATGGGAGTTTAGGGAATGAGGAAAACACACCAGGCAAGCAACAGAACAGCTCCTGAATAGCCTCAGACTGTCCAAAATAACCCAGCCTGGCCCATCAACCTGCTCGTGGAGAACAAGGAGCTGAGAGGATCTTACAGCACCTGAGAGCCAAAGAAACACAAGATTTAAATCCGAGATGTTTTCACTCCGTGCAGGAAAACAGCAGCATCGAGGTGTACAAATAGGATTTACAACTCCAGGGCAGCCCTCCAGTGAAACACAGTATCATGGACAGGGAAATCACTAAAACATGAAGGGATTATCTCAGAAAAAGTGATCCTAATCCAAGGATGGGATGGGTCAGAAGCTGAGGGAGAAGCCAGCAGGAGTTTTGGGTGAGTTTGGCCACACCTGGAGCGTCCAGCACAAGGGACAGCCTGGAGCAGAGAAGGCTCAAAACTTATCAGTGTCTGCCAGTATCACCCATTCTATGATTCTGTACAAATTCAGATACAAAACAAGGCAGATAAAGCAAAAAATAAAAATCGATGGTTTTCAACCCAAAGTCTCCTTTAAAACAAACACAACCACCCAGGGCTGCTCTGGCGTCGATCCAAAGGGACAAGCCAGCTCTGCTTAAGAGAAACTCTAATTCTGGCCCCAACTTCTTTAGTCCAAAGGGATGGTCAGGCCCCCAGCAATTAACAAGCCTTTTTCAGGATTGTAAGAAGAAGCTGAGGTTCAGCAAATACACGGTGGAAATGATTTCAGATTCATTAAAGTGCACTGGGCTCTGTTCTGCCACGCCAGCACTGCGCTGAGGTGAAGTCTCACAGGCAAACCCAAATAAAAAAAAGCAGGTGCAGAAATGCATCATCATCAGGATCTTCCCCAGGTGCTGGGGCTGGGGATTATTTTCACACAGCCAGGCTATTTAGAAAGGAAAAAAGCCCCATAAAGACAAACCAATTACAGCCCCAAATCATCCATTTTTCCCCTGTCATGGAGAAGTCATTGCTTTTTTAAAAATCCTCCTTAATGCCACATTAGCACAACAGCCCCCAAAAAAGCCCAAACGTGGCACTGTGAAGCTTAAAAGGAGCAACAAGCCCTGCAACCATGTCCTCACCAGGCAGCTCTTTCTCAATATCATCAAGAGCCTTTTCGAGCAGATAACGACACCCAAAAAACTCTAAAAGTTTCAGTTCTCTGCTCATGAAGGTATTTTAAATACTCTCAACGCCCTCAGGAAGTTCTGCCTTTCCAATCACCCATCCGGCAGAAAGATAAAGACATTTTCCAGAGTTCATGGACACTGGATGACTGGGGGGGGGGGGGGGGAAGAACCCCTGTCTGCTTCTCAAATAGGGAAAAAAAAAAAATCCAGATTACTGATTTTCCCCCTAAATTTAACCATATTGCCCTGCCCTGGATGTATTTGCTCACTATGCTGCTCCTGTTTTCCAGCATCTACTCCTTCTGCAGACACTGAGTTACAATTTTGAGGGGGCTGTAGCTTGGAAATGTCAAAGGGATTCACATTTCTTCTACACCACCTTTCAAAATAAAGCCAAAAGCCCTCAGGATCATGAATACGGCACGAAATTATGCATCCACAAGAACAATTCCCTACAATATCACACAATAATCCTACACAGGCCATGAGGAAATATCACAGGAGGCCGTTTTTAGACCATCAATTAATCTGTGAACCCTCGAGTTGATCTTTAAGGAAATTGGTAATTTTATAGCTCGCAGCAAAATAATGAAATGTAAAAGAGAAGAATGTTTAACCAAACCTTCAACTTGAACTGCTGGCCTTAGAAAAGCACTCCCAGAAAATGCCAAGGCTGGCACATCCCAGGGGGGCAGAGCAGGAATGATTTCCCCCCCCCAGCGTGACAGTAAAGACTCCTTGAAAGGCACAGCAAAATCTGGTGACCTTGGGGATAAAATCTCATAAAATCTCAGTCTCTCCTGCACCTGCAGCTCACTCCGTGTTTGATGTTGGGATTTTCATCCGAGTGACTTTGCAGCCAATGTCAAAGCATGCTTGGGTGGACTGTGAGCACGGGGAAATCCTGCTGCTGGTGCCGGAGCACAGAACACATTTGCAAAAAAAATTCAGATTAACATCTGGCTGGCTCTCAGAAAACACAGCTAAGCGATAAAGCAAAGGGAGCAGAGGCAGAACAGCAGATACGAGGCACAAGTAACAAAGAACATCGCTCAAACTCGGTCTCTGAAGAATATTAAACCAAAGAACATTATGCTGAAAGAATCACTGCTAAGGAAAGCGGGATTTGGGAATAGGAGGATCAAATTCTAACCTGCTTTATACAACCTGCAACCTCTGAGAATTCGAGGGATCACACGGGTTGCCATTAAGGGAAGGCTGACTGTACAAATTCCTGCAAATCACCTCCTCTGATCTGCATAAACCCAGACGCACTGAGGTGCCTGTTGCACAAAGATCATAAAAATCACTGCCTGGGCTGGGAAGGGACCTTAAAGATCATCCAGTTCCAACCCCCTCATCCTTCCAAAACAGCTCCAAAACGCCACGATTTGAAAATGACAAATTAATAATTAACAGAAAGAGAGTCACAGTTCTGCTCCAGGCAAAGTATTAATGAGCTGCTGGTGTGACAGCCCCGTCCTGAACCACACGTGAAGGCAGGGATGGAATTCTCTCTCCTCCCATCCCACTTCCCACTGAAAAGCTGAATCAGGATGCTCCAGTTTTGCTTGCAGTGTGTGATGTTCTCCGGGGTTTTGACCAAAAGCAGAACCAAAACCTCACCATGTGCTGGAAATTATTTCCACAGTAATTTTCACAAACGTGCCATCCTCTGGAATCCTTGTTTTTTCCACTATTCCTCTGAGTGTGAAAGAAAAAGTGAGAAATACTTTCAAATCTCTGTTTTCTAAAGGCCCAAGCAGTGCTGGTGAGCAAGGCAGCAAGGCAGGACACTGAGGAAAACCAGAGATAAACCCTCACAAATGCACACTTGAAAACTGGTCCCACTGGGAAGAAAAGTGTCCTGTGGCAGAGCTGCAGTGCAGCATCAGGGATTTTAACAGGGAGGAACCAGCATCTCCTTTCCTGAGAGAACACAAACTTTTGGGAACTTCCCAAATCCCCACATCCACAGGATCTCTGGGAATATCTTCATTTTCCCACCTCAGGACCAAAGGTGGGAAAGTCACCCTCGTGAATTAAAGCAAAGCATGACGTGAGGAACAATTCATTTATCACTCTGTGCCGAAAAGGGGCTGGGAAATGCAGTTTTTCCTGAGAGGAGAGGGAACCAGGCTTGTGACACCCTGATCAAGGAATGAGCACCAAATCACTGGAATAAAGTGAGATCATCCTTTTCCTGTGTCCCAGATAAATCTGCTGCGTTGTTCCAGCGTCCTCTGTCAGTAAAAAACAGACAGATTTTGGATATTATGATGAAGGGACCGCTCTGATTTATTTATTTACTGACCTGCTGGGAGGTGTAACTAATTTGGATTATTCTCCCCGTCACGGGCAGCAAATTCCAACTGCTTAAGCCCAGGAGAGAAAAATTAATGACACAATTAACCTCTGTGCAATTGGAGTGCATCAGACAAGAGTCCTGCTCGTGTTTTCATCTCAGGTATTGCACAGGGCCACAGCTCAGCCCGTGGAAAAGGCAGCATCCATCCAACCTCCTGCTCCAAGCCTTTTCCAAAGGAGAACTGGCCAGAAAAACAGCTCTCCTGCCTATTAACAAAAGGAAAAAAAAAAACAAAACCAAACCACCAAATGTTATTTTTCTTGGAGGTTTACCTGCCTTTAAAACTGTGTTATTATAATACAAAATTAGATCTGGGATTTTCCAAAGAATCCAAAGTAATTAGTTGTCCAATTCCCACTAGATTGCCATGGGAGTTAGATCCTAAGTGCCTTTGGCTCCTTTGGAAAAGCTCATCCATCACAGAAATTCATAGGGTGGCTCACAAGAACCTGCAGAAAAGCAAGGTCTGAGTTAACAGTTTGGGAATTATTTTTAGAGTACTTTTCAGGGTCTCTCAGTCAATGTTGCACTGGGAATAGTGAGCACCACCACCACATTTTCCTCTGGAAAATAACATTTCACCCACAGAAACCGTGGCAAAGAAGCGAGCAGGAACATTCCAGGGCTCTGGAACACCAAAAATAAAAGGCAAAGCTCCACTCAATAAAAGCACTGGGTCCACAGGGATTTTTCTTTCTCTCCTGGTGCTGCTCTTTCAATGTTTTGGGGTTTTTTTCAAGCAAATTCAAAGTAGAGGGAGTGCAGGAACTGGAACTGCAGAACTTTTCTGACTGGAAAGGGTGGATTTACAACACAACACTGCTGTAAAAAAAACTTGGTTTTGATTTTAATCTTTAAATCTACATTTAATCTTTTATTTTAGTTCAGATTTTTCAAATAGCTTTTCAGTTCACTTAAAAAGAGGAAACCAGAACATTTATAATAAAGAAACAAAAAATACCTCCAGAGTCTGCCTAAGTCATATTGGCACTTCCCACAAAGGAAGGGATGAAATGCAATCCCGATTTTTCCATTTCAGCCACGGAAACAGAGGGGAAGCAGCTTCTCCCCAGCTTGTTTCTGACAAATAAATGGAGTTTTAGGTGTATTTTCAGATGTCCAAGAACATTGAACCCACAGAGCCAGGAGCAGAGCCCCGCTGAGTGGAACAGAAGGGTTTGGGGGTGGAGGGAATTGTTCCCAGCTGGGAATTTGATATTTCCCTCAAAACAGGCAGCCCTGGAGCTCTGCAGCCTCTCCCAGCCCCGCTAACACCAGTGAATCATCAGCCACTTGCTGCTGCCTTGCACAGACTCATTTACATGAGTTATTTGGAAGCAGAAATTACATCCTGTTGGAGCTGAGAGGCTAAAAGTTGGTACAGCAAATAAGGCTGAAGAAAAAAAAAATTTTAAAAAAATTGAAGTAATTAAGAAGAATGTTTTAAAGCTGATCATGTGCTTAAATATTTTTTCAGTGGATGGATCTGCCCTCAAGAATCACAGTCCCACCCAAGCCTTTATTCTCCATTATTTATTATCTCTGTTTTATCTACCGAAACCCTTGTGCATATAGAAACCAAATGATCTACTGCTCAAAATCCACTGAGAGATATCTACAAAATTCCTGAATTAAACCACTTCAAAAAGCAGCTGGGCAGCGCAACCATTAAAAACAAAAGAAAAGTACAAAAGTAAATATCAAAGCCTGCAGATGCAGGTTGGATGGAGCTTGGAGCAACCTGGTCCAGGGAAGGTGTCCCTGCAATAATTTTGGGTTGATGCAATTCTGTAGTTTCCCACATAACAAAAAAAACCAAAACAAACAAACAATACAAAACAAAACAAAAAAACCCCAAAAAACCCCTTCAGGCCCCCAAAATTAAAGCAGATATTTTCTGTAAGGAAAGAAACAGCAAGAGCTGGAATACCTCAGGAAAAAAATAAGATTCTGCCCTAAGGTTTGGCAAATGTCACACGTGGTAAGCACAAGAAGAACAGGAGAAGAAAAGGCTTTTAAGCAAAACTAGTTCCAAATATTTCCCTCAGAGATCAGCTCCTCTCTCCCATTATTAGCAGGGTTTGTCCTGCATGGATCCCTCTGCTCTGCTGGCAGAGGAAGAATCCTGCAGGGAGGAATTTTTGGCCTTTTTCCTTTCCCAGGGGTTTGATGGTGCTGGGAAGGGGAGAAATCGCTGCCTTTAAAGGCACTCACACAGGGACAGAGTATGAGCTCAGCACATCAAAAAAGAGGTTTTATAGTCCTATAAAACATCTCCACAAATGCTGATGAACTCCTTGTAGCACCTTCCTAATTCCAGCTGCCAAAGTGCAGCAGACACTGACAGAAAAAAACAACCAAAATCCACATCAGAGCTGACAAAACAGTTCCAAAATGGTTAAAATGAAAGAGAAGGCACAAATCTGCAGCAGAATTCCCATTTCTCCCACGTCATCCCATTTATGGAGGATACCAAGCCCTGTACAGGCAGGGAATTCTGCACCCTTGACTTCCAAAACTCCCATTCCCGTTGGAATCACACAGACACATCTTAATCCTTGTCAGAGAAATCTTCCAACTTGAGAAAGAAAAGGTTCCAAAAAAAAAAAAGCTGGAAAAAAATTCTGTGTTCTCAAGTTGTATCAATTAAAAAGAATTTAATGATGGCCCAGGGTTCCCAAGGCACAGGTTTTATGCCAAATACTGAAGTAGGGAACGTGTCATTCCCTATCCTGCATTCCCAACCTTCTCCTCTCAGCTTAACACCCAGCAGAGCTGACTCTGACTTTCACAACTCCACCAAACAGCTCTTGGAAATTATTTCTCTCTACAAGAATTTGGGCACCTTTTTTCGGCACCTTCAGCAGAGTTGAAGTTGCTTTTAACTCACATGGGTTTAGTGACATGAATATTTAGGCATAAACTCCAAAGGCCCTTTAAAACTATAAGGTAACTAAATGTGATAAACAATTAAAAGGAAAATCCACCTTAAATGAAGTTTAGAGCAGCTTGATGCTTTACAGCATGGAACAAAGATGATTCATTTTTTTCCTTGCTCATAAACCTTCGAATATTTCACTGAAGGAGCTAATTTTTTTTTAAATCTCCCTAAAGCTCATTGACCTCCTCTGCAGTGAGCTGCACAAGTGACTGTGCATTGTTCAAACAAATAATTTTTATTCTGGCCTTGATTTCTTTGAACTCCAGCTTAAATGTTGGTGTTTATGAAATGCATTGGATCAACAGCTCCAGGATAAAAAGTGTCCATACAAAAGTTGTTAATGCAGGAGCGTGGGAGGAAAAGTCTGCTCTGTCACCCTGTTAAGAGAACATAAAATAAAATATGGCACAGCTCAGTCAACAAGGGCCATGCCTGGGAAAGAAAATATTCCCAATATTTTGGAATAATGCAGCTGAGCTCTGGAGCAGGGACCACAGAATTCGGTTTTTCTGAACACAGCTCAGCCAGGATCAAAGAGATCAATCTGGGGCATTTCCACTTCATATTCTCTGTTTTTAAAAGGCCAGGATGCCATTGCTCCTGCTGATTCCATGAGATCTCTCTGCACTTCCTGACACGTTTTGTCACCTCTATCCAGGCCATTTCCACCATCCCAAGTTCCAAGTGCATCTTCTCAAGGGCTTCACCAAAGTACCACTCTCTGAGCTGTGTGAAACTGCAAGAAGACTTGAATTTTTTATATAAATTGGAGCAAATCTAGAAAACATTTTAATAGAGAGGGGAGGCAGGACATTACAAACCTTCTTGACAAGGCCAAAATTGGAAGAAATACCTTCCTGCAAAATCAGCTGGTGCCTTCTTAGATGCAGGAAGATAAAACTCTTCCTGGAGCATGAACTTCCCCAGAAATTCTCATGTTCTTAGCAGCACATATTTGCAGAAAACACTGTAACACCCTGCTGGATTTATTCCTGCGTGTGCTGAGCTCACTTCAAATAACGGGGGGGAGGGAAAAAGAATCAAGTGACCTACTGTAATTATTCAAATTCCATTTTTAAATATCAGCATTCTGAGGAGTGGAATTCTCCCTCCTCACTTTCTCCTGCTAGAGCCTGAGTAAAGCTGTATTTTTTTAAAAAAAGGCTGCAGACAAATCCCTGTTATGACCAATGTTCTCTCAATGAGATGAGCATTAATGAGACAAACCAGTCAGGAGTCCAAGGGCAGCAGTTCCACACACTTCAGAAAAAAGAAACACAAAGACTGCCAGGCCCATTATCTGAAGGATGACCACAAAGCCATTAAATATCTGTGAAAAAATAACTGTGTGAGGTTCAAAACATCACCCCAAAGGCAGCAGCAATTTCAGATATTGCCCTGACATTCCAAGCAGGCTTTATGGCACATGAAGAGCTCTCATGCAAGGAGCTGATTTTACCTTCTGAGCACCAACTGTGTCACTAACAGCTCATTCAGCTTTTAAATGCAAAGGTCCAGACCTGTGCTGGGCAAAAACCACTTGGCTTTTTCCATGAGCAGCTTCAGGTGATAGAAAAACCCTTTCCTTGCCAGGAAAAAAACACCAAACCTTTCCCTTCCCTTCTCCACAGTGCCTTGCTCACCTGGGTGCCAAAGGAGACCAGGATTTCCTGCCATTAATTCCCTTAAAAACCCAGAGAGGGACTCGGGTTCCCACAGCAGAGCCCTGGAATTATCTCCAAGTGGACTCCTGGACAAGAGTGACACAGCAAATGCAATTTAAATGCAGCTTTTCTGCAAGATCACCCCCAGTGCCCACACCCAGAGCCAGAGGTGAGGCACAAAATGATCCCATTTCTCTGCTCCCTCGATCAAATCCCATCCTTTTTTCTAGGGAAGGATAGGAGGGTGGTGGAGCATCCTTCAGGAGAGGTTTCTCAGTGCTCAGAGTCTCACATCCCCAGCTCTGCAGTAGCACAACAGGAGTGTGTGGGCAGAGAGGAGGCTTCAGTTCCTCCTTCCCCAGTTTCCTTATGGCTTCAGCAATGTTTGGGCTGCTAAATGACACCAATTTTGGAAAACACAGGAAAGCATTAGACAGAAAAAAAAACCCCAAAAAGGAACATATTAGTTGTCGGTGTCTTCTCAGCAGACAGCTCACCAGAGAGCTTGCTGAAGATTTACGTCCCAGAGAAAATAAGTGTGATTTTCCCTCTCTTCTGTGGGAGGGAGAAAAATATAGAGCCCCAAAAATTGCAAATTCACCACTAAGAAAGGAGAGAAGGTCTCTTCCTTGGAGGCAAACAGCTCCAGCCTGAGCTGTTAACAGGTCATGTCATCAGCAGGACAAGTCCTTGGTGGCTTCTCCTGCACCATGCCCATGTCCTGTCCCTCCAGGCTTTGTCCACAGTCCCTCTCCAGCTCTCCCAAACCTTCTCCTCTCCAGGTGAGCACCCCCAGCTCTCCCAGCCTGGCTCCAGAGCAGAGCTGCTCTGGACTCTTTCCAATCCAGACCCTGAATTATCCCAGAAAACCTCACAATTCCCTCACTGTTTATCCTGACACGCCAGCACATGGCTCCTCTCTCCAGCCAAGGCTGGATCCTACATTAATGAGGTTGTTCAGGAGGCTGTTCCGCCCACTCCTGCACAGAAGAGAGCTCTAAGCTCACACAAAATACCAGATTTTAAGCTCAAATTTAAACAAATTCCCCCCTCTCCCACTGATGACCAAGGGCTACGCTGGCTGTGAGACAAGGAAATCACTTCAAAGGCTGTTTTCCTGAACAAAGCTGCTCTAATATTTTGACAAAGTGCTTTTGTTTGTTTGTTTGTTTCCTAGCACTCCACTACCAATTGGAAAAGGTTACTCTGCCTTCTGTGTTATTCCTCCATTCTCAGAGAAGGTCAAAAATATTTAATATCTGCATGTTCTGGACCTCAACACGGAGCCACCTCTCACACTACAGAATGCCTGGTGCAGTTATTAGGGAGCTTTCAGGAACCCAAAAATGAGCTGCAGAAAGCAACTCGTGCCCTACAAACCTCAATTTCCAGCCCACCACGAGCTCCCATTGTTTTGTTCAGACACGGAGAGATAACCCTGCTGTAAGGAATTGCACAATGCACAATGTGCAGAACATTATCCCTGTGACATAGTTCTGCTGTGGTGACTAAATTCCATTCATTGGGATTTGAAGGAATTGCATCGCTTCCCTGAGCTGCTTCCTCCAAGTTTTCAGCCTCCCCCAATAGCTTTAAACTCTTTTAAAACTGAATTTTCTGCTCCCCCTGCTGCAAGTGTAAGATCTCTCCAAAAACTATCCTTATTCAGAAAAGCAGGCTAGAGATAATTTAGGCTTTGGGATCAAAGGTTTTCTTACACTCTAAGGTAAAAATATTTTAAGCCACTCCAGTGGAACTAAGGTACAAACACCCACAAGATTTTGAACAAAGAAATGCAGCATTTCCTCCCTTTCATGCCAGTCAATGCTCATCTCTTACCTTAAACCAGCAAGAGATTATGGCTCTTAAAGTGCTGCTTTTATGCATTGTAAAAGCTCTTGTGGAAGCTTTTCTGACTCCCCCTGACACCCAAGAACAATGAAACCTTTCCAAGCGGGTTGTTGTTGTTTTTCTTGGCGTGGTTTTTCCAGAGATCTTGGTCAGACATTGTCCCCCCAGCACAGGAACTTTCACTTCCCACTTTCTCTCCTCAGAGCTCCCATCTCCTCAGGCTTTGAGTTCTATCATCTATTTATCCTGTCTCTCTGGAGCAAAATCTGCAGAACTCCAAGCTCAAAGTTTTTCTGGACCCCATGGATCACAGGAAGATGGCTGCAGATTCTCCATTCCAAATATATTTAAATTTAATTCTTCCCTTTTATTCTTCACTCCTTTATTCCCACTTCAATTGCGTGATAAGGGTTCAGAAAACCCCTCACGAACCTCTGGCTGGACATTTCCAAGCAAATTTTTGCAAGAACAGAAATTGAAGGGAGCTGCAAGTTGGTGGGATGGGGAAAAGTGATTGAAATTTCTTTAATAATAATTTCTCTAGAAACACAAATATGTGGGTAAGGAGTCAGTGCAGGGGACTGAAGGTCCACACCTTACATTTATCATGTCCAATGATTTAAATTCATCCCATGCACACAGTTGGGTTATTTGTGTAAGGGGAAAAAAACTGCATCACTGCACAGTCAAACAATCCTGCAGAGCAAGAGCTACAAACAAACCAACCCAAAACTGCAAAAGTGAGTTAGGGCAGGAGGCAGAGAGCATTTTCCATCACCAGCCCAGAGCTGGAATGACCAACATAAATCCTTCCACCTCCTGTAAATAATGCCAGGTTCACTTCTCTGCCCTCCTCTATCACATGCCAGGTGAAGTTCCACATCTGTGCACTATCTATAAAGGTAATCTCCAAATAAAGGAATAAAAGAAATACACTAAATGTGTTCAGTATAACACTAAACATACCAACAGCCCTGTGACAGATGAGAGCTGTGCTGCTTGAGAGAGCCTCAGATCCCCAGGTGAGAGGCACAGCACCTGAATAAAGCCTAAGCAAGGTAGAGCTTTAGTCCCTTGCAGTTAAGAGGAAGAATCAAATAAGATTTTCCTGCAAACATGCCGGCAGCAAGTGTCTGAGCTGCCTAAACCCAGCCATAATGACAGCAGAAGACAAGCCATTAGAGCTGTGACACTTTCTAAGACAGGCATGACACGGTAACACAGAACAAAAATGTCACTTGGAAAGCTGCTGATAAATCACTTGGTAGGCAAAAGGAATCAACCTTTCCAAACACCATACGGATGAATCCATGGGATGCCTTTTTTTAAATTTTTTTTCTCTTTTTTTGCTGATATTTCAGCTCTTTGGAGTTTTACAATCTGCTGTAAACGTGGCCACTTACCAAAAAACACCCAAAGACAAATCCCAGCGCTGCTGAGCGTCGAGGTGTTCTCTGCTTCAAAAGGCTGCTCCAAGCTGAAAAGGGGCTCACCTGAGGGATTCTTCTTACCTGCAGGACGTCCTGGATCTTCACCCACACGTCCACCATGTCGTAGAGCTTGATCTCCCCGTCATACTGGCTGCAGGGGGAGGCCACTGTCTGCTGCAGGTGGGCCAGCACCACCGAGTGCGCGGCGGCCACGGCGTTGAACTTGTCAAAGAGCAGCTCCAGCAGCTCCAGCAGCAGCCTGGGAAGCACAGGAACAGCTCTGCTCAGCTTCTGGAACGTTCCAGAGGCGCAGGGCAGGGAAGGGGGATGGGGCACTGGGGTTTCATCTCGTTTTTTCATGTGCTGAGGTCACTCAGCTTCAAATGCTCTCTGTGGGCTCAGGGCACTCCCTTCAGCTCAGGTTTTTGAACATTCCTGAGGGTTTTTCTCCTCATTCCTGTCCCTATATCAGCGTTGCTCACTTTAAAAGTGTCCTGTTTAGGGCTACAGGGAAGACAAAACCTCCATAATAATTAAACTGGACTAACATAAGAGCCCACTGTGAGACCCAGGTAGGGCTGCAGGCAGGGAGGGAAACAACCTGCTCTTCCCCCAGAAAAAAACTATGAGTCTCAGGGCAATAAAAACTGACTTACCCACACAAAGAGGATAAAAGGAATTATTTTTGACACACTGAATTAATATGGCAGCTTTCAAATGACAGGAAATATCAGAAAGCTAAAGCATCAACCCTTGTCACCTGCCATGATTTTACTCCTAGATTTGTTTTAGCTGCGACATCACCTAAATCTACAGCACTGTACCTGCTCCCATGGCTCCTTACTGCCCAATTATGGTAATTAAAGCACCTTTGCAAAGTCCTGAACAGTTTGCGACGAGGCAGCGCCATCACACTTTTCACTATTTGAGAGCAGAAAAATCCCCATGGAGTTCACCGCCGCTTAATGAGCAACCCGAGTCCCCATGTAACCCCACCAAAACGTGCAGATAACACTTCCCAAATCCATATGTTAGGCACTTGTAGCTCTGACAGACAGGCTCCATCACATTTCCTGCAGCAGCTTTGGAGCCACCACATGCTCCAAGTCTGCCCAGCAGAAGCTGCGATCCCCAGGGCAGGACACGGAGCTGCTCCCGCTCCTCTTCCAGTCCTTCAGCACTCCCAGGAGCAGGGAAAGGGTTTGGGGACACCCTCAGGATCTGCCCCAATGTGCAGTCTGGCCTCCAGGGATCATGGGGCAGCCCCAGCTGCTCTGGCAATTCCAGCCCAGCCAGGAATCCCTTCCCCAGATCCCACCCAGCCCTGCCCTCTGGCACTGGCAGCCATTCCCTGGCTCCTGTCCCTGCAGGCCTTGTCCCCAGCCCCTCTCCAGCTCTCCTGGAGCCCCTCCAGGGGCTCTGAGCTCTCCCTGGATCCGTCTCCTCTCCAGGTGAGCACCCCCAGCTCTCCCAGGCTGGCTCCAGCCCTCTGAATTAATTTGAGACCTTCTCGACCCAAAAATAAAAAGCCACTGGAACCAAGATACCTATTCAAACAAAACCAAATAAACTGTGCATGTATCCCTTTTCTTTGTATTCCAGAAGAGCAGGAAATGCTAAAAAATGTGGCATTATGAAACCAAATGAATTCTCTAGCACTGAGAAAATGTTCTCAGTGCCAACCCAGTTTCCACCAACACCATGACATCCGCAGTCACAGAATGGTTTGGTGTCAGAGCCCTGGGCACAGAGGAATTTGGGCTCCCTGTGCTGCCAGGTGCAGACCCTCAGCAGAACACTGCTCTGGGCCTGAGGCCGTGGAGAAAGCTCCCAAAATGGAGGGATGGAGCTGGGACTGTGGGTGTGGAGTTTGGATAGAAGTGTGAGATGTCCCAGGGTGAAACTCCCAGCTTGAGGTTTTAGGGGATGGTGCTGCACACGGAGCAGGATGGAAGTTGGAGGGCGTTGGCTCCTTGTTCTTCTCCTCCCTTCTCCTCCCTGGCTTGGGGGATATTGTGGGGTTGGTGTCAAACGCCGCCCTGCGGGTCACAGCTCTCTGGTTATTGGGTTCAAAGTGAAAAGAATCCAGCTGGCAGCGATCCATTGGTTCAGCTGAGCCTTCAAAGCCCTTGGAGTCAGGAGCTCCCATGGCCATTCCTGCCCAGGAGCTGAGGGAGGTGCTGAGAACTCCCTGCCTTGGAGCTCTGGGAAGAACAAACAGCTGAGAGCCAACATGAAAACCATCTCAATCCCGGCCCTGAAGCAGCTGAGAGAAAAACTCTCACATTTTTGGGTTGTAAGGGACTTCAGGGATCATCTGACAGCTGAAGGAACTGTCCAAGAGTTCTGGGCACTGCACTGTGCTCACATTTGGGGTCCTACAGAGCTCTGTTGAAGCAGCAGGGCATTGTTGGGCAGATTTATTTTTCCCCTGACAGTAGGAAAGTCTCTGAGCTTTGATTTAAAACTGCAGCTAATTTAAGGAGTGGGGACACCCTTCCATATAGCAATTTATTCTTTTCAATGTAAATGAATTCACCTTCTTGCTGTCAACTTCTCGTGTGACTTAGGTTTAGAACCAGCTCTAATTATGTCTGTATTCAACAAGAATTCAAGACACTTTCCATGGTTCTACAATATGAGCATTTTAAAGGCTCACACTCTCCAACAGATGCCAAAACCCATTAAACATTTCTGTGCCTCACTCAACCCTCCGGGCAGGTTAATGGCATTGATATATGATCTGATCCAATTTACTAATTCCAACAGACAAGCAGGAGCCACAGACAAGGAGGAACCTCTCCAGACTGGTTCATAAAACAAGCAGCAAGAATATGTTACACTCCTGGCATCAGAAACTAAAATTCTGCCTTCTGACCCATCTCAAAAAAGCTCATTTTCACTGAGTTATCAGCACTGTCACTCTACAAATTCTTCAAAACAGACTTGTTTCCACAGCACTGCTAATGAGAGGAATTAAAAAAGGAGTCTTTATCAAGCTGATGTTCTCCTTGGGAGTGATCTTCCACTATAAATATTGCACCGAATTAAGATACACACTTTACTTTTCTGCTATTCCTTCCCTTTGGAATTTAATTCCCTCCACGACAATGTGAAGATGAATATTTCAGCTGGAAGAGATTCCTGCTGGAATCCTTTTTTTTTTTTTTTCCAAAGGCCACTTTCATTGAATTCTAAGGAGCAGCACAAACAGAGTGCTCAGTTGGCTTCCACACTTTGCTATTAACGTAAATGGGGCTGCAAAACAATTAGAGACTTGGCCACACATTTGTGATAGAATTAGTTCCATACATGATTTCAAAGCTTTGCACCTGCATCAGCTTAATTGGACTCTGCTACACTCGAAATCACCGAGCTGAATTTTCTCATTTCAAGTCATATCAATTAAGACTTTTTTTTTTTTTTAATATAAATTTTTTTTTTTTCAGCAATCAAGGGCTGGGAGTTGAAATATCCTTACCTAGGCTGATTTTCCTGGGAAATATTCTCCCCTCTCTGGTAATCATTGTCAGCCACCTGAGTGGTGGAGCGTTTCACAATCTGCTTGAGCTCCTGCTCCAAGCGATCCTGGATGGCTTTCACTGTTTCTGGGATTTTCTTCAGCTTGGCCAGCCCCTTGATGAGGATCCCCATGAAGACGGCGCTGTTCTCCTCTGGATCCAGGTCCGTGTCCTCTTTGATTTCCAGGAGGCTGGAGTCTCGCACTGCAAGAGATTTTAATCCCAGGTTTGATCAGCTGAACCCGACATCAGCTCCCTGAAGGAGCAGCAGGGAAGCTCCTCTGGCTTCGCAGAACTCCCAGCACAGGGAGCAACCCAGGATGAACCAGAAACACCTGGATTTTGGGAGGAAGAGGGGGCGTTTCTGCCTGCCCTAGACATAAATACAGCAGCCTGCACACTGACTGATTTAGGAACAATTCACGGTGTAAATTCTGCGTCAGGAAATAGAGGAAGTCTGGTACAATTAAGATATTCATAAATGAGAAGGTAGGATATCCCTACAAACCCTCTGAATGTGTTTCAGGGAGCTAAAACCCCCTCAGTTCCTTCCCCAGCTGTTTTTCCCTTGCTGTTTTCTCCACGAGAGAGGAATTTTCATTACAAACACTATCAAGCTTAAGAGACTGCTGATGAATTCAGCAAAGTTTGCGCTGCCGAAGTGACTGATTGTTTGATTTTATCTTTTTCTGCTTTATTACGTCTGTCAAGGGGTTGATGAAGTTACTCAAATCCTCCAGCAAGGCTTCTAGAAGGGTGAAGTGAGAAAGAATTAGAGAGGATATTGCAGACATGGTCCTGAAGTAACAGGGATTGCACAGGGAGAAATCCTGTTGCTAAGCGACAGGGGATGGGGAAAGCAAGAGAAACTCTGCTTGTCTTAAGCAGGTTCATTAAGCAACATTTCTTAATTTACAGATAACACCCAGCAACAACAAAAGCGTGGCTCTGTTAAAGACTGGGTGAAACATTTAATAGATACATTTAAACACTTATGTGAAGTAAGTGTCTTCGAGGCAAACTGAATTAAAAGCATCTTGGAAGATCCACAGCCACTCTGCGCCATCCACCACGCCAGATCCTTGGATCAAAATTAAAACCCAAAGGCTGTTTCATCTCACTGGGGCTGAGCTCTGAAAAGGCTGCTGGGTGACAGATGACTCCCATGGTTTCAACTCCTCGACAGATTTTTTCACTTCGAAACTTTTCCAAGGAGCTGAAGAAATGTCAAAAGATCCAGCAGGAAGGATGGAAGGAACATGGCAGGAGTGAAGAAAGGCACAGGGAGCTGCCTGAAGCTGGGCTCTGACCAGAGGAGCAGCACCAGTGCTAAGTTAGAGCAAGATCAGGAAAACGACAGCCCAAGGATGGCGCCAGTTTAAATAATCACAATAAATGAGTAATTCTCTCCTCAGTGCCAGTTTACACCAACCTCAGGCTCAATCAATCAAGAAGCTGCTCTTTTCCTGCAGTGTGATCCCAAACTCTGCCCCTCTGCCTCAAACCAAGCTCACAGCTCAGGTGGGCTCATCTGAGGCCAGGGCAGCAGGTGAGAGTGAGGTGAGAATGGATCCTGCTCTGGAGAGCTGGGGATGCTCACCTGGAGAGGAGAAGGATCCAGGGAGAGCTCAGAGCCCCTAGAGGGGCTCGAGGAGAGCTGGAGAGGGGCTGGGGACAAGGCCTGCAGGGACAGGAGCCAGGGAATGGCTCCCAGTGCCAGAGGGCAGCGATGGATGGGATCTGGGGAAGGGATTCCTGGCTGGGCTGGAATTGCCAGAGCAGCTGGGGCTGCCCCTGGATCCCTGGAATGTCCAAGGCCAGGCTGGACACTGGGGCTGGAGCAGCCTGGGACAGTGGGAGGTGTCCCTGCCATGGCAGAGGGGGCACCTTTATAAAGACCCTTCCAACTCCAAACTATTCCATGATTCTCTGACAATGAAGATCAGGAAGATCAAACAGTGTTTTTTCTCTCTTACACACACTCCTTTCAATTAAATGTCAGCAAGTCACAGGACCAGCAACTAGAAACACCCAGAATGCATTAATTTAAAAAAAAAACCAAAACAACAGAAAGAAACCTCAAGGATAATATAAAGACATTTTAGAAACTAATTGGGCTTTAACAACTGGATGCAGAATTATTCCTGCTCAAAGCTCTGCTCCATCACAGACTTTTCACCCCACAGAGCTCTAGAGGACTTTGTGGCTGCAGGCTTGGTCTCTGCCCACCCTGTTATTTGTTATTCTCCAAAACCCACAGCAAAACTCAGGCACAGACAATTACCTCTTTGGAGCCAGAACTATGAAAAAAACAATGGAAATACTACAGTTTAAAAAAACCAAAACAGACCAAAAAACCCTAAATATCTTGTTTCTCTGAGTTCAATGCAGATATTTCCCAGCCTGAGCAGCCTCTCAGAGGACAGGTCCCCTCCTGAGGCTGCACCTCCTCCGTAAGCAGCTTGTCAATTATTCTTAATATCACACAATGAACACCCAAGAGGGAGGAAATGGAGCTGTAGCCAAATGTGAGGACAGCATTTAAGAGGAGTAAAAGCAGCAATCTTGCTGAGAACTCTGCCAACACACTGAGACAAACACTCTTCCATTTTCGAAAGAACAAACCAATTTCCAGCATCCTCAAATAGTCAGGACATTGATTTACATCTCTTACAAACAAGAGCCAAGTGAGCAATTCGATATCTGGGAGCTGCACACGGGTCTGGAGGCTCTGTCAGATCTGGCTGCTTGATCAAGCAGTGGGAACCTGTTTTCAATGTGTTCCCTGCACACTGTCCCTATTAAACAGGAGCCCTGGGTGGCTTTGGGGCCCATTTATCTGTGAGATCTGACAAGATCCCAGCCCTGGGTAACCGAGGGTGTCCTTTTCTCGTGTCTTTTTGCACTTCAAACATCCTCTCCTGCCATTTAATGTCATCAAGGGGCTGTTTGACCACAAAGCTTTGGCCCAGGAACGAGCTCCTCCTGTCTCCTTCCTCTTCCAGAAAGGCATCAAAGGTCCCAGGCATTTATTAAGGAGTTCACCTGGAAAAGTGCAGCCCCACGTGCTGCTCCCTGTGGACAGGAGAGCTTTGTCTGTGTTTACTCCTAAACTGGGAATAGGAATCACTTTATAATTTATTCTTTGGGACCCAGAAGTCATTCCTAGCTTTGAATCTTGGGTGGAAGTGGGGGGTGGGCAGATTTGCCACATTGGGCTGTCCCTTAGGAGCTTGTCCTGGAGGGCAGGGGAGCCCAGGAAGGCTGGATTTTATTCTAAAAGGAAATCCTACAGGCAAAGGAGCAGGCTGTGCCCATGAGCCAAGGGATGAGCAGGTAGGAAAAAGCCCAGCCTGGCTGGACTGAGAGCTTTGACTGGAATTCAGGGGGAAAGGAGAGCTCCTGCCTTTGGAAGAAGCAGGAGGCAGCCCAGGAGGAGCAGAAGGATGTGATGAAGTTGTGAAGGGAGAATTAACCTGGTTACTGCTGTAAAGGACAATAAAAATATTGCTATAAATACATCAGCAAGCAAAGGTGGGCCAGGGAGCATCTCCATCCTTGGATGGATGTGGTGGAAACAGTGACAAAAGGAAGAGGCTGAGGCACCCAGTGCTTTCTCTGTCTGAGTCTTGAACAGCAAAACCCTGCTCTCGGGGCAGCCAGGGCACAGGGAGCAGAAGGAAGCCCCAAAATCAAGGGAAATGGTCAGTCCACACCACCTGGTGGCACCCACGAATCCCCAGGACAGATGGGATCCACCCAAGGGCTCTGCAGAAGAGCAGATCAGCTCCCACCCAAGCCAGAGTCACTGCCCTGGAGCCCTGACCCAGGTCACTGTGAAGGTTAAACAGCTTCCTCCAGGAGAATGTTCTGGGAAACAAAGTCCAGGTAGACCTGACACGTTCCCAGCCTTTCCCTCCTCCTTTGGGGGGGTCACCTTGTCCACGGAAGATCAGGTTGGCCAAGCAGGACCTGCCTGTCCTGCACCCCCCTGGCTGAGCTGATCCTCTTGTCCTAACAAAGCCTCTGGTGAAGCAGAACATTTAAATACCTCTCATCAAAAGCCTTCTACGGCAACAGCTGGAAGGAATGATGACGTTGCCACATTCTCTAATTAAACTGCAGCCATTTCCACAAAATTTTCGTCACCAAACCGCTTTTTTTTTTCTTTTTTAATCTGAAAATGCTCAACTCCGTCTTCGAGCTGGCAGAAGTTGAGCCGTGGGTTACACCCCTAAAATCTGAACCACGTGCATCACTGACTGCCCACCTGCAGAGCCTCAGAAGGGGGGGGGAGCTTCCCTGATCCCTGCTCTGATGATGCCCTGCCAAAACCTTTGCTCCAACTGGAATTCATTTGCTCAGTGCTGCCATTTCCCAAGGAACCAACCTGCTGCAAAGGAGCTTTTTAATAGCTGCGGTCTGATCCCTGAAAAGCCAACTTTGGGAACTTGTTTAAGCAAAGCAGCTGAAAAAAAGGCTCCTGGGTCTTGTTTTTCACTCCAGTGAACGGCCAAAATTTGAGGCTCCTCATTATGAAGGTTTCATTATCCACGGGGCTTTTATGGGAGTCTTGTAACATTTAATGTACTATTTTCCAAGATTTATGTCCTTCTGGTGATATCCTTGGTACTTTCAATCCTTCCAGAAAAAAAGCACACGAGCTCCTGGTGGCCCAAAGGCATAATTTCAGATTTGAAGGAATATCACCTGCTAATTCCTGGTGCTGAATCCTTGTTCTGCCACGTTCATGGAGCTACAAAAGGGCAATTCCTGCAGAAACGGGTCCTCGGAAGATTTTGGGGATTTTCTGCTACCAAACCCAGAAGAAAACCCACTTCAAAATCCTTCTAATCTATACAAGCATGAAAATCAAGTCTCCAGATTAAAAAAAAATGAATGCACTGTAGCCAATCATTGATGTTGGGACCACACAGAGGAAGAACTCATGAAATTATACAGGAAGAGCAATGATGTGTTACTTTCCTGGCTTGCACCCCACAATCTAAAATCTCCTTGGTTTTCCCTTTCCTTCCCCAGATCGTTAAATTTTAAGGAAAAATGATCAAGGCAAATTTACCCAGCTGGTGTCAGATCCTCAGGTGAGGTTCATACAGAGAAAAGAAATCTTTTGAGGATTTACTGAGCATGTTTGGAGTAGAGGCACCTGTCACAATGGCATTTTTTAGATTCACCTTGGAAATTGGACATTCCAAGCTCAGGCTCCTGCAGGGAATCTGCTGGAGCAGGTTTTGAGGTCTCCACGAAGTTGTCACAGAAATCTCTGGATCTTGAACAAAGAGAGCCAGGACCACCACACTGACCCTAACAACTCTTCTTTTTTTTTTTTCCTCCAGAAAATCATTGAAATAAATTAGCAATTCAGCAGAAAATCTACATATGCCACCCACAGCAGTATTTGTTGTCGCCACCAGCTCATCTTCTGCTGGATTTCTAAGAAGTGTTGTCCCACGTTTCCCAGGAAAAGCTCTTGTGTTTGTGAGCATGTTTTAGAGTTCCAGGAAGAGCCTGGCAAAGCAGAACCTTCCTAAATACCCTTCAGAGTACAGAAAGTTCAAGCAGAGAAACAGAAATTTATTCCTGTGAACTGGCACGAAGGGAAAGTTGCCACATCTCCAATCCTCAGGTGAGCATTGCCAAAGGGTTTGTTTATTTTACGTGAGGCAGGAACAGCTTTAATTTCCTTATAAAGATTCTACAGCACAAGGTAACATCTCCTCTGGGAAGGGAGTGCAGGAAGGACTCCAAATTTTGGCATCTTTGCTGGGATGGGATGAATGAGTCAGTGCTTTACAATGACTCCCATTAGTATGCACAGACACTTTGTTTCATCAATAAAAAGCCAAAGAACTTAAGTGACTACAGGCAGAAACAGCTTTTTGTTATGCATACACATAAGTTTGAAATTCTCTGCTAATTGTGCAGTCCTGGAAAAGGCTACTTTTAAATAAAATTACACGGGGAAAAAAAAAATCATCTACATAAGTACATTGTGCACTTGAAGCAGAATCATATGCAGATTTTATGGCCATGAATTTTTTTCTGTTCCACACCTTTGCCAGGCTGAGGGACACTTGCCTGGGGATGCAGAGCACAGGGAGGAGCCAAGGGAAGAGATTTGTTGTGAAGAGCAAGAAGAGATCTGCAAGAAGGAGATCAGGAGGGGCATCTCCTGCTCTGCTCCCCACCCATGAGGTGGGAGAACCCCATCAGCTCCAGAACTTCAGACCTTTGGGCTTTTATTACTATACAGAAGGCCAATATTTTAGGGGGAGGAAATAGCAGATACTATAAATACCACTGAAAATTGAGTGTTTTAACATTTAGAGGGATTGAAACTACATGGTTTTTCAAGGTCACTTCCAACCCAAACCATTCTATTTCCCATGGTGAGGCTGGGATTCAGGTTTTTGTGGTTTATTTCCTCAAAATCCTGTGATCTTTTGCAAGAAAACTGAACTTCCCACTGATCACAGAGCAGAACAGGAATTCTGAAGTTTTTCGCTCAGGATTTTCATATGGTTCTTCTCTTCCAGATTTTGAGTGACCAGACTGCAGTTTCCAGCTCTGGAAGTTTGTGACTCTTCACAAACCTCCAGGACACAGAAAAACAGCCCCAGGCTCCAAAACCAGCCTGGCAGGAGCAGAGCTGAAGAACAAAACCCATCCAGGAGCAGAAGATAAGAGTAATCAAATGAAACAATCTCTGGAGGGAAGTGGGACAAAACTAGAAACAAAAGGACAAAAGAATTAATAAGGCTGAAGAGAGAAGGAAAGATTCTCTGCATTTGAGGAATACTGAAAGTGCAGTCAGGTTTGAAAGGGGGAAGAGACTGGAGGTCACTTCTGTATTATTCATAAAGGACAACCCCACTTATTAATCTCCTGAAACAATACTAAGATTAATTTCCCCTCTCTGCAGCCCTTCCAAAGACTCAGACAAAAGCAGAAGTGAAAGAGTTTTCCTCGGTGTTTGTTGCAGCAACACGAATGAAAGATCAGCTACAGATTATTCCTGTGTCAGACCTTTAGTCAAAGTTACAAAGCTCTCACAAGGAACAGATTTGACCTTTTGGCTCCCACACACAATGAAAAACTTCAGTAATATCTGCACGAACCTGGCTGCCCGCAGTAAATAATGCTGAGGAAACCTCCACACAGAATGAACCCACTGCAAATCTCTGCTGCTCAAGATATCAAGAACACGATCAAGGTGAGAACAGCCAGAGGAAACTGAGAGTATTTAACTGAAGCTGGAGGGGGTTAGGAGAGGGAAAAGATCTTCCATGAGGAGAAAAAAAAAGCAAGTTCTGCCCCTGGACACAACACCCACTCATTTAGTGACACTGCTCAAATCACCTCCCAGGTTTTTGTCTCCCCTGAGCCAGCAGGGGATGAGTTGCCTCCTCCTACTCCAGCACAACCAGCTGAAGATCTACAAATGGCTTAAATACTCACTGCTGGAGCTTCCAGGAGTGCTGAACTGGGAAGTCTCAAGGAATTTCCGAGGTGTAGATAAATTAGTGACATCCATCAGAGGCACAGGAGAGGCGTCTTTCACAAGGGATCTGGGTGAGGGGAAAGAATTAAAGCAAACAGTTGATTATTAGTTACAGTATTTATTCACGAAAAAGAAGTCACTTATTCCTTACATTTTAAGCCTAAGAAATAGATCTTCCCATTTCCACATCTTCTGTCAACTTCTTAATCCTCCAAACCTCTTTATTCCCATCAGAAACCTCCACCTTTTTTCCTGCCCTTCACATTCCTGTTCTGAGGTTCTGGGTGCATCCCTTCCCAGATGAACCTCCTTACTCAAAAATTACAACATTTCCCACTTGGCCATTTTCATCATAAATTCACATTTTATTAGTTGCCAAAAATGTGTCCCACTGCCCCAGCTGCTGGATGTGGCAGGGGGACACAAGCAAGAAATAATTTTTAGGAGAAAGAAATGGGGAAGGCTCCTGCAAGGGAGCTCAGGATGTTTGCTTAGAGGTCAAAAAATGAAAAAAAAACCCAAGGAAAAATGAAAAAAAAACAAGGCTGGGCTTGGTGTGCTGCACAGGAACCACCCCAAGCAACAAGCCACCCTTGCTGCAAGAGTTCCTGTTATCAAATATTCACAATGTGCATCAGGGAAAGTGAAAAAAGGAGAATCCAAGAGTAAGAGAAAGGTCCCTGTAGCAGCCACACCAAAGTGCAGTTAATTAGCAGTCCCCCAGTCTGGGTACACCAAAGCTTTGTGGCTGTTTTTAATTAAGAAGATGCGTAAGGAAGAGACTGATGATTTGCTAGCAACCCTCCCTCCTAGAAATTTCAATTTCAATCAATCCTTTCTTTCAGAAATTCATTTAATGCAATTGGCTCCCTTGCCTCGCATTTTTGGCAAGCAGATTTTTATTCAATCTCACAATAAAATGCTCATTTATCTTTACTCTGCATCTCTATCAAGCGCTGGCTCCCCTTTCGCTCTCCTACTCTGCAAAAAAGGATCTCCCAACACTGCGTCTCTCTTTTCCAGCCACTTCCTTCCTTTCCCTGCAACAACTCAGAATTAACAAAATCAGGGAAAAACCAGCCTGCATTAACAGAATTGCCACTGAGCACAGGCACCAACCAGGTAAGAAGTTTCAACCCCTTTGAAATACAACAAAGCCAACACATTTCAGCTCAGAGACTCGGGAATTGTGGCCTCCATCACTTTGGGATGCTTTGAAAACGTGGATATTTCCACGAATATGGGCAGCTTTCCCTCATCCTCATGAGCACGACACCGTGTGGCAAAGGGATAACGCCAGAGGAGGGAGAGAATGCAGAGAGGAGCTGTGGGAAGCAGAAAAACCCCCAAGAGAAGCACCGGGAGAAGCGAAAGAGCGCGGGCAGGCTCGAAGGTGCGCCAACGAATCCGAATGTTCTGCTCTCCACAGGTCCTGAAATCCCCACAAATCCCGAGGGATTTGCGCGCCAGAAGGTGCCAAGTGTGGGGTGTGTCGTAAATATCTATCAAACTGTTGGCTTTTTGCAGTCGTGTTGCAGGTATAATGTTAGAAAACTTTACGTTATGATTTTCTTTTAGCTCCTTATTAACAAAGAAACTTAGAAGCGCGATAAGTACTTTTTCAGATTCCAAAAATTAGTTTTTGTAAAAGACAGAAAGGAGATTCTTCCCATTCTTGGAGTGGCCTATCTAGAGGAAAAAAAAAAACCGACCAAAATCCCGGGAAAAGAATTTTTCCCACAAAGAGCGGGCAAACTGGCGCTGCTCCGAGTTGGGAGGAGCGTGGGGAGAGGGTTGCTTTTGAAAAAAAAAACAAAACAAAAACGCATGAAGATAAACATGTAACAGACCAATACATTTAACACAAACATGTAACAAACCAATACATTTAACAAAATGTATGTTACCAGTTAATAGCGCTCTTTTTTTTTTTGGTGGAACGCCAAGAGGCACCCAAATAATTCCACCTCATGATAACACTTCTGATTGCCCTTATTGAGAAGAATAAAGCCCCCATCCCAGAGGTGTTTTCNTTAGAAGCGCGATAAGTACTTTTTCAGATTCCAAAAATTAGTTTTTGTAAAAGACAGAAAGGAGATTCTTCCCATTCTTGGAGTGGCCTATCTAGAGGAAAAAAAAAAACCGACCAAAATCCCGGGAAAAGAATTTTTCCCACAAAGAGCGGGCAAACTGGCGCTGCTCCGAGTTGGGAGGAGCGTGGGGAGAGGGTTGCTTTTGAAAAAAAAAACAAAACAAAAACGCATGAAGATAAACATGTAACAGACCAATACATTTAACACAAACANAAACATGTAACAAACCAATACATTTAACACAAACATGTAACAAACCAATACATTTAACAAAATGTATGTTAGCAGTTAATAGTTAGCGCTTTTTTTTTGGCGGAATGCCACGAGGCACCCAAATAATTCCGCCTCATGATAACACTTCTGATTGCCCTTAATGAGAAGAATAAAGCCCCCCCCCCATCCCAGAGGTGTTTTCTCAGGGGGGGCTGCCCCACCCGAGCCTGGCTCTGTCCTTGCCGCGCTGCCCCACGCGGTTGGTGGATTTGATGTAGAGGTGCCGGTGCAGCTCGTCGATCAGCACCAGGTGCAGGTTCATCTTCTTGCTGTGCAGCTCCAGCCTCAGGTCGCTCAGCCCTTCCACCTGCAGGAGGGGACCCTCCAGGGAATCCACTGCTGACACCTGGGGGGGGGATAAAAAAACAGTTTTAGGCATCGATGCGTTCGATTCGTTCCCTTTTTTGTGATTTTCCTCTTGGATTTAGGGGAGTGTCTGAATCCCGGGATGATTCTATCCTTAAAAGCCTCCTAAAGCAGAAAATCTTAAGGGATGTTTCTTTATTTCTGTTCCCAAATAAATTAAATAGAAGGGTCCGACATTCCAAAGAATTCAGATTTAATGCGCCGCCTTCAAACGTTAAGCGTATGTATAAAACGAGTTAGTGAAAACACAGTTCTTTAATAAAAATCAAAGCTTGGTTTATCCCCAAATAAGAGGATTATTCAGTAGGAAAGTGTTAGAAGAAGATAGTGACAATGGTGTTTGATGGTTGTTATTCTTTCCACTACAGAAACAGCAAAAAACCCCCCATTATTCCAAATTCTACAAATGGGGAGAAAATGGCTTAAATTTAATTTGCTGAAAGTCAAGACTGAAAAAGCTTAGGAGGCCTCATCCTTTAGGGTGCACAGGGGTTATTTCGTGTGGCTACACCATTTGAATACTTGAAATAATGACCAGCTGGCATCCCATGGCCACTCAAATTCCCTCATTTCCTTTTCCATCCTAAAAGTTAACGTGGACAAAACCCAAACCCAGACAAAACCCACCAGGAATGACAAATCAGTGCCTAAAAGCAACACTGTCCCTGTGTATCCCTCCCAGTTGGTTTCCTATTTAACAGAGACTTCCAGTTACTAATAAATAAATGATGGCATCCCTCTGCAGCTTCCAAACTCTCAGTGCTGATGCTGTAAGAAACTGGAAGGAGCATGTTTGGCATGCAGAGGTCTAAAATAAAATTTAAAAACCCATTCCCTGCTAACTGAGGATGCTGTCAGTGAAATAAGACATTTGCCTGCGCTTCAGGATCTCGGTTCAGAACAAACCTGTCAGCCAAACATTAAAAATTAAAAGTAAAGATACAGCGAGCAGCCAGCCCAGCCGAGGGCTGCTCCCTCAGTACCAGTAAATATTAACTCTGCTGAAAGAACATCCATCACCAGTGTATTCATTGCTGGCCTCCAAGCCCAGGAAAAAATGGAATAGCCACCCAACAGCCAAGCTTTTTATTGAAATCTCCTTGCCACACACCACTGTCCATCCTCTTTCTTTCCCGGCATCCATCTGGGAATAACTGGGGAAGTCTGGCCATCCCACGTCATAAAACCACCTCAAAAATGAAGGGAAAAACTCAATTTCCTTCTCCCAGGAGAGGTGGCAGAGCTCACACAATGGAAGAGCTCAGCAGACACCACGTGGGAAACTCTGGCAGAAGTGGAAATGTTAATTCTTCTCCTCTTCCTTTGGCAGGAGGAGCTTTTTTCCCCAAACTTCCCCATTCCAAAGTACTGAAAGAATATCCAACAGCAGTGTATTCATTGCTGGCCTCCAAGCCCAGGAAAAAAAATGGAATATCCATGCAACAGCCAAGCTTTTTAGATTAATTTTTAAATCTCCCCATTTGCCACACAGCACTGTCCATCCTCTTTCTTTCAGCATCCATCTGGGATTAACTGGGGAAGTCTGGCCATCCCACATCGTAAAACCACCTCAAAAATGAAGGGAAAAACTCAATTTCCTTTTCCCAGGAGAGGTGGCAGAGCTCACACAATGGAAGAGCTCAGCAGACACCACGTCTGGCAGAAGTGGAAATGTAAATTTCTCTCTTCTTCCTTTGGCAGGAGAAGCTTTTTCCCCCAAATTTCCCCATTCCAAAGGCACCTGAATCCCCCCCAGTCGCTTCAGGGGAGCTGGGCCAAAAATCCCACCAAGGAGCAAGAGCAACATTTGTCAAACTGAGAAACTGAGAGACAAAAAAGCAGCCGGAAAAGAAGTGAAATTCAGAGCAAACTGACACAAAAAATATTCCAAGACATCCAGGAAAAGTTTTCTCTGAAACACAAGGAATGGAAATTTAAATTTTCCGTTCAGCTCAGGTTGTCTTGTCAGTTCCTAAAGAGTTCATTGTTCACAAAAAAATATTAAGGCCAAACTAGAGCTCTCAAGGACATCTTTTAAGGAAAAAAAAAAATCAAATATTCGACCATTTATTAAACTCATGCTCAAAGGAAGGTCTCCAGCTGGTTTAGATGGCAAACAAATTTAAATATAATGCTAAAAACCAAACCAAACATTTTTCCTTTCTGTAGTTTTGCTTAAAGAAAGATGATTTAGGTTCTGGTAACAAAGCAGCACCCAAGATTATACTCCAGAATAAAAAAGATGAAATTAAAACCCTCGTGTGTTGGATAACCCAGCCCAAAACAGCGTAAGAGACCAAAAGGAAGCAAAAACATCAATAAAAAAATGTACAAAATTAAATATACACTAAACGCAGAACAACAATGAAACTTTAGAAGAAACTCTTTTGACTTTATGCCCCCACTCAGCTCCTAACACACCAAAATTTGGATTATGCAAGAGATGCCAGCCAGCTTTCCCTGGATTTTAACACTCTCATCACATGCTGGCTGCATCCAAAAGGACTGAAAGATGTGGAATTGGACAGAAAGAGGAAGGGTTATCCTGCAAGACTCCAGTTCATACTGCCCATGGAAATGAGATGTCCTGAAGGGCTACAGGCGGGTCAAGGGTCCAGATAAAACAGCTGATGGTCCTTCCTGGCTCTTTATTCTACACACACGGCTCAGCTAATGGAAATAAAGTGATTTTTGTTTGTTTTTCTGCAGGGGGATCACGGCATTGTGTTATACTAGCTGGACACAAAAGATAATTACAGGTAAAAGAGCTCCCCCACATGAATCTGGGGTGCAGAGAGGAGCCACAGCAACACAGAGCAGCTGGAACACGAATCAACAATCAACCAATTGTTATTCTTGTGGAAAAAAACAAAACAAAACTGCTTTACAATGAGCAAACTGTACCAAAAGAATGGGCAGTCCCCACCAGCACCTCCTTTAATTCTTGAATTCAGCCCTCTCTCCCATTGAAAGCTGCTCACAAACACACAATAACTGTAATTTAGTCAAACACTAATTAAAATATTGGCCTGGATTAGCACAGAATTTGGCTTAGATGATCTGATAGTAATTCCTGATGTTCAAATCTTCTTATCTCTCTCTACTTATTAGTACCTACAATAAGCAAAGACCCTTTAGGAAATAGAGATGAAATAAGCCTGAAAAAAGAGCTGTGCTTTGTATAAGCTAAAAATTGCAAGTTTATAGAAAATAACCATGGCACCAGCACCATTAGGCAGCTTGTTTAAAGGTCACAGGCAGTTTATAGCAGGGCTTAATTGCCTTAAAAAGAAAACACAGCTAAACACTTGCTTAGTGTAACAGGCAATTTGGAAGGGTTTAATTTTACAACAAATGAGAATCTAAGCGCTAACAAGGTATTTGTCAAAATTCTTTCCTTCCTGACTTCAGCCAAAGTTTTCCAATCTGCTTAGAGTGAAATTTATTTACCCTCCTCAAAGTTCCTGCTGAACCCCCCACAGGCCTGGAAGTGAGCAGAGATGAAATGAAAAGTCTCCATTTTTCAGGGAGGGGAAAAAAAAAAAAAAAACCAACCCTAAATCATGATGGAATCATGGAATTGTGGAATGGTTTGGGTTGGAAGGGACATTAAAGATCAGTCCCCATAAGCAGGGACACCTTCCACCATCCCAGGGTGCTCCAAGCCTTGTCCAACCTGGGACATTTCCAGGGATGGGGAATCCACACCTTCCCTGTGCCAGGGAACAATTCCTTCCTCAGCTACTCATCATTTTGCTAAAAAAACCCAAATCCTTCCCAGCTGGGAAAGCGTTCTGTTCTGAATCTGGACAACAGATATGAAAACATGAACAACTCAAGTGAGAAAGGTTAAAAGGGAACAACGTGGTGGGTCATAATTCGAGATTAAAAAAAATTGTACACAAACCACAGTGTGACAAAAGGGAAAAAGCTGAGCCTTCAGAATAAAAGGGTAAATAAATAAGCAACAACCCAGAAGGTTCCAGCTGGTGAATACAACAACGCTGACATTTAAAAGGAGAATTGATCTGCTGCTTTTACAAGGGACTCACTTTCACAAGGTACAGGGAAGGAAAATTACTAAAAACCAGCTTAAATAAGTGCAGGCAGATCTAAACAAGCAGAATTCCATTTGCACCTGACGTGCAGGAGGCAAGGACTGAGCCTGGAAACTGCTGTGGAACAGCCAAGTCCTCACAGGGCAGCTTTTGGGACTCGGAAGTGCAAAGAGACACTACAGCCACAACTTTCCCTCCCTTCCTGGGAGCTCTGGGATAGAATTCCCAAATCTCTTGGGCAGTACCCAAGGCCAGGCTGGATGGGCTGGGAGCAGCCTGGCACAGTGGAGGCGTCTCTGCCATGGCACTGGGTGGGATTTAAGGTCCCTTCAACCCAAACCTGTGAACCAAAGTGCTGTGAGAAGCAGAAGAGCAGCAAGAAACACTCCCAGGTGCCACCCAACTCCTGTGGCACCCAATTTTTGTGCCACCCAACTCCTGTGGCACCCAATTTTTGTGCCACCCAACTCCTGTGGCACCTAATTTTTGTGCCACCCAATTTCTGTGGCACCCAATTTTTGTGCCACCCAATTTCTGTGGCACCCAATTTCTGTGTTACCCAACTCCTGTGGCACCCATTTTTTGTGCCACCCAATTTTTGTGCCACCCAACTCCTGTGCCACCCACTGCCTCACAGGAGCTGTGAAAGAGTGAGCAAAAGCCACGGGAAAGGCAACCTGAGAAAAGGGAGGGGAATAAAGAAAAGCAGTTGGGCGTGAATTGTACCTGGAGAGCAGCGAAATAATAGTTTGCTTCGGCAGGGTTTGTTTGTGCTCTCCACTTTTGCCCTCCTCAAAACTCCAAATCACCCGTAATTTTTAGTAGCAATAAAATAAACAAGCAGCTGCTGAATTTAAAGCTGCAAAACTCCTGAATTTTTGATGGACAATGCGGGGAATCACGGAATTAACACCCAAAACCCAAAATCCTGTGAAGCACTTGGAGCCTCCAGTGCTGGAGCACATCGATTAAACCTGCTTTACATTGCATTTATATCTTTTCATTCCAACTCAGGACACGAGTTTTATCAAAGCTGTGTTTCTGCTGTAGGTTTGTTGCAGTATTTTGGTCGCAAGGGTGAAGCAGGATGAAGCTGAAAAGTGATGGATGGCCTTGGAGGATGGGCCAGCCAAATAATGGGATACAAGGAAAACCTGAGGAAAAAGAAACCCAAAGGTTGGGAATTGTCTGTTACCAAATTGCCTCGCAGCGTGGGGTGGCATCAAGACAAATCAGTCAATAGGAATTAGCTCATAAAGGAAAGAAGGAGTTATAAATGATGATTATTTGCAATCTTTTGGGAAGAGCTGAACTCACTCCCCATCACGGCACGAAAGGATTGGTGAGCAAATGATGCACAAAAAGGGGGGGAATGACACAGATGACTGAAGCTGAGAGGGGGAGAGGTTTGGAAAATCACTTTGAAAGATTCTGAGCTACACACACACACACAGAAAAAAAAAAAAGCAGCTCAGTCTGCAGGAAAACAGCTCGTCCTGGGACAAACAAACTGATCTGAGGGAGGAAGGAGAGGAAAAAAAATGTACTAACAAAAGTAAAAGGGTTATTTTGGGCAAAACAGCTCATCCTGGGACAAGCAAACTGATCTGAGGGAGGAAGGAGAGGAAAAAAAATGTACTAACAAAAGTAAAAGGGTTATTTTGGGCAAAACAGCTCATCCTGGGACAAGCAAACTGATCTGAGGGAGGAAAGAGAGAAAAAAAAAGTAGAATTAGAAGTTAAAAGGTTATTTTGGGCAAACCTGGTCTGAAACACCTTAACACAAAAGACAAACAGCTTTTGTTTTTTCTCAAGTGTTCCAATGGCAATGACCAAACACCGTTTTCCCTCTGCAAACTTTTAAATATTTATAAAATTATGTTCCTCACTTGCTGTCCTTTCCTCCAGCTAGAGAAATTTAATTCTTTTGCATTGCCTCAGTCACCCATCAATCATTCTCCTGCCTCCTCCACTCGCTGTAATTCATCAATGTCTTTCTAGCAACAAAGTGCTGGAACCAAAAGTGGTGCTCAAGGAAGAGAGGGGCTAAAAACAAGAGGTTTATCCAACTGCTCACTTGGACCTGAACACAAATTCTGCAATTTCTCCATCAGTGCGGACAAAAGACTTCCCTGAAATGGCAGAATTATCGACTGGCATCACAGAATTACTCAAGATTTTTCTCCTTTCACTTCTCATTTCCATTCTCATCCCAAATGTTTCAAATGCTTCAGTAAAAACTGAATTTTTTACACCTTTCTGCCAGCTTCAAAGCTGCATTTTCGAAGTAATTTGATCAAATTTATCTGGATTATTTTATAGCGTCCCATAACCCTTCAACAATTTATTTTTTTTTCCATGGTGTTGCTGCAATGTTTTACTGGGGATAAAAATCTGTCTTACACCCCAGAGTTTAAAGAAGAATTCCTGGAGAGACCAAAAGCATCCTCTGTATTACAACTCTGCTCCACCTTCATCACAGCCTGATTTTTTTAATGAAATAAACCTTCACCAGCTGAAAGGAAGGGTTGTGATTAGCCCTGATGATGGTCTGGGAGAGGCCCTGCAAACGAGGCAGCTTTAGGTACTAAAACTTCATGCAAGAGACAGCCCTGATAATGCAAATTACAGCAGGAAAAGAATGAGAGCAAGTCACTGAAAACTATGCCCAGGGAAAAAAAAAAAAAGGTGTTTTTATGGGGACAGGCACTCCATGCTCTAATGTATTGAAAACTGGCCTAAAGTTTATTTTAAAAAAATAAATCAAAGCAGTATTTGAGGAAAAAAATTACAGAAGAGAAGTGAAAAGAATAAATACCCTCTGCATAAAGAATTTCCCAGTGTTCTACCAAACTCAACCTGGAGAAACCAAACGCCCTCAGATCCTCCTTGTGTGGCACCAGGGTTTTCAGGCACACAAAGCCCATGATTTCCATGGTTTTAGGAATCACCAGAACATATTCCAGGTATACACAGGATGAATGAAGTTAACAAAAACCAAATAAAATTAACCACAACTCACCTGCCCCTCACCTTAAGAAATCAGCATATTTGCCATTATTAACAATTAACAGAAACCTCACACGAAATGAGGCCCAACCCTGGAGATGTCACTTCTCAAAAGAGAATTACAAGCAGAGCCAAAATTTGAGGATACCTAGAAAAGCATTTCTGCAGAATCCCAAAGAAAGCCAGGTCTCTTATTTTGCACTTACTTAATTTCAAAACATAGAACTCTTCCACTGAATCCCAGTGCTGCACAAAGGAATGCAGAAAACAAAAGGAAAGTGTTTTTATTGATTTTCCCTGTTCCAGCTGAATGGCAGGCAGTAAATAAAATGATGCAGGCTGAGAACTGCGTTGTTATTTTTTATTCATTTCATTATTCCAGGCTACTTAAGGTGTAAGAACTCTGCTCACTACAAGGCATTTTTAATTGAAAAGTCTCTCCTTGCGCCATCCTGAGGAAAGCCACAGGTGGCAGCTGCTGTCAAGGAATAAAAATGAAACCTCTCAGCTCAAGAGGACAAACAATCAAGGAATGGTTTCAAGATCATCCAGTGCCACCCCTGCCATGGCTGGGACACCTCCCACTGTCCCAGGTGACTCCAAGTCCCAATGTCCAACCTGGCCTTGGAATCTTCCAGGGATGCAGGGGCAGCCCCAGCTCCTCTGGAATGAGATGCTGATTATGCAGGGAGTAAGAAGAAAGTAAAGAAAAGTATGTGTTCTATTGTTATTGTTTTATTGTTAATAAAAGACTGACAGCTTTTTATTTCCTGGGAAAAAGACACAGGAGAAGGATGCGCCCATGAGCAAAGCACCAATTCCTCACTCTGTAACACAAGGATGGGGGAAATTAAGCGAGGAATAATCAAAGGGCTCCATCCTTCCTTCTCCTCACCTTCATTCTTCCTTCTTGTCTTAATAAAAAAATAAATTCATTTGGAAATAGCAATGGTCCTCCCTCTTATCTCATGGATAGATATTTTAGTGTTTATTGCCTGCCACAAGGGCAAATCCAGACACAAAGTAGCCTAAAAAGTTTTTATTTAATTATATGACGTGACCTTGAATTACTTGATTTAATATTTGTTCACTGTTTTCAGCATTTCAGCTTTTAAATTATAGAAAACAAATGGCAAATATTAAGTTTTCCCTACGGGGGGAGCCTCACGGGTCAACAGTGGAATCAGAAGAATTAAAGTAACAGCACAAATCTTCGTGATCCTGAGCTAATTAATTTATTAATTGCCATGCAGAACATAATCAATGCACAGCCCAGTGCTGGAGAGCCTGGACACGAAACTGCTTCCTCCAAGGGTGAATTTTCTGTGCTGGCCCCTGCTGCTGACCTATGCTCTGGGTTCTGGTGGTGTGGAGCACTCCCAACTCCTCTGGAAGGACCTGGATTCCTCACTGCAACTTGGGGTCATTTCCTGCTCCTGTCCCTGTTCCTGGAGCACAGCCCGACCCTCCCCAGCTGTCCCCTCCTGGCAGAAGCCCCCCCTGAACCCTTTCCTGGTTGTACATTAAACAAAAACCACCCACAAATGGCTGCACGTGCACTCAAGTGCCCCATAAAAGTGAATATTGCTGTCAGTAATTCAGCGTGTGAGAGAACAGCTCCATTTCAGGCAAACGTACAAACTCACTCTATAAAAAAAGGCACATAAAGAAATGGAAAATAACTAAAATGCACTGCAGCTCAAAGAGGCATTTTATCTGTTCCAGACATTCCTGAATTCTCCAAAGCTCCACAATTCAAAGGATGCTGGAAATGGGTTCTTTTAGACACCCTGTAATGTGCAATTATAGGACAGCAAACCCGATCCTAGTGCCTGTGTGCTCCTGGAATTATCAAGATGCTGGAGGAACACACAACAGGGAACACCTGGTATTTGTGTGCTGCTCGGGCTGGATACAGAATCAGAAAGAAAAAAAAAAAAAAAGCTGTCACTTAAAAAAATTTTAACTTCATACAAATGTAAGCTGTCACAAAGTACCTCTGCATTGTGTTTATCCGACTGGGAAAAGCTGCCAGTCTTTTATTAACAATCCTTGCCTGCATTACTCAGTCGCTGCACATTAGAACCAGCAGCTGGAGAGTTTTGAGTGATAATGAAACCTGTAACAAGCCATCCTCAGCCGTCTTTTCCAAACAATAAGGGAATTAAAATTTCAATTTAAATGCAGAGGTTTGAAACACGCTCCAGTGGCAAAATTACTTCAATTAATGTGAGCGGAATACAAAGAGCAGGCTGCAGGGATGGGATGCAGCAGGCTGGAATGATGCCTTTGGAGGGATTGCATCCAGCCAGCACAGGGCTGCAAAGGTCTAATTCCCACCGTCTGGATCACAGGGCTACGGGAGCAGCATTCGTCAGGGCTCTGACTGCAGGTTGAGGGCTACAAACTCCTTGTCAGATCACTTTGGGCTTTTCCACAGTGCTTTCCTGAGCCACGAGCAGCTGTTTACACCCGGAGGAATGAAAGGGAAGGACGGGCAGATCTATGGGCACGGGGCTTCGCTGACAGATCAGCAATGATTTTACATAATATTCCTCTCATATCACAGGAGAAGGGAATTATCCCGCAGCCAGTGAGTGATTACAACATCACAGCCTCGCAGAGCTCTGTTAACACTTTGGGTGGCAAAAGCCAATGAGCCCACAGTGATTTTTTGGCCGGGGAAAAGCTCCAAATGCAGGTGGAATTACTGTTTCTTTATGCAGGCACATTTGTCTTCAAGTGAGAATTTCAAGTGTCAATGAGTCGCTGGAATTGAGTGTTCAATTTCCACTTGAGGTTTCTCTGCGTTCCTTGATATATATATATATATTAAAAAAAAAAAGCCCATGAACTAACAGCTGCTTTTTGTATCATTACCCTTTGATTTATTAGGAAACCACTTGCTATGCTGAAAAACAAAAAGCAACCAAAACACAGAGCAGCAGCAGAAATGCTGCAGAAGCCTATAAATCAGAGAGATCTAATGCTGTCTCTCCCTCATAGCCACAGGCAACTTTACTCAAGCGCACATATTTATATATACATCAGTGTTTATATTTAAAATAAACGTACACAAAATATTGCAAACCAGTAAGGTGTCAAATACACAGACTGAAAACCATTTCTGAAGCATAATGTATGAGAAATCTTAAGCAAGGGTATTTTTCTTCTCACTCTTCCTAACATGGGTTTCAAATGGGAAATAGATTAGTTATGTGGAATTTTGAAATGATTTTTTTTTTTTAAATTCAAAAAGGAGTCCACTGAAAAAAAAAAACAAACAAATCAAGCAAGCTGGTAAAAAAAGCACCAACATTTCAACTCACACTAATGGTAACTGAGAGTATCCTATTTTGGTACCTACACTTTCTCCTGTTGGGTAATGATTTATTAAAAAGAAACGATGAGGCACACATAAGAGAGACAACAAAGGACAATAAAGTGAAAAAAAACCAACAAAATCAGGCAATGAAAAGATGGCCTTAAAGAGGCAAAAAGACGAGTAAGAAATGGAGGTTTTGCTTCAATTTTTGCCTCAATTTTTAAGCCACAGAGTGGCTCAGGAGGGAAAGGACCTCTGGAGAATTTCAAATCCACTTCCCTGCCCAAGCCTGGGCACCTAGAGCCATGCCCAGTCTGGATTTGGAAATTTTCACAGAGGGAAACTCCAAAACCTCTCTGGCTCTGTGGAGTTGGAACTTGTTTGAGTGTTCAACCATCCCTACAGTAAAATTTGGGCTGGTTTAGGGTCAGACTGTTCTGTGTTTCAGAGTGTGCCCATTCCTCGTCTCCCATCCCTGGGCACCATCAAGGAGAAGAGTCTGGTTCTGTTGTCTTTGTACCCTCCCATGAAACAGTAATAACCATCCAAAACATTAATAGCCATCAAAAAACACCTCCCTGAGGATTCTCTCAGCCTCTCTCCATGTGTGAGGTGCTCTTTAACCATCCCTGTAATCCCCCACTGGCCTGGACTCAGGAACTCCATCTGTCTTTACAGAGAGCCCAGAACTGGACTGAGCACTCCACATGTCAGGACTGAGAAGAGGAAAAATCACCTCTCTTGTTTATAATTCCTTGAAAGACAGTTCCAGGAAAGGAAGGACAGGAGCCTGGTGAGGAAATGTGCTTGTTAAGTTTAGAAAAAGAAAGAAACATTGTTATTAGAGAAGTCCAGGAAACTTCTAACTCCTGCACAGGACTGGAACTGATGATCTGAAGAGAAAAAAACACTTGAAGGAAGGGAGAAAAAGAGATTAAACAAGAGTTGGAAATAAGCAGAAAGGATCAAGAGCCCTGGGAAAAGAATCAGAGAGTCACAAAACCAATCAGGTTGGAAAAGATGTTTGAGTTCATCAAGTCCAAGCCATGGCAAATTCCCACCACTGAGGAGCACATCCAGTCATTCCTGGGACACATGCAGGGCTGGGGACCCCAAACCTCCCTGGACAGTGAATTCCCACCTCTCATCACCCTTCCTGGGAAAATTTCCTCAATTTTCAAGAACTGACCAACCTAAACCTTAAAATGTTGTCCTCTCATCCAGACCATGAGGCAAACCCAGCTAAATTGTACAAGGATCTCCCGCTCTGAATAACAAACAAAGCTGTGAGGGCATTCTGGGGAAGAAAGAGGAGGGACACAGGAGAGATCCTTCCATAATTAAAATGGGTTTCAAACAATTGGTGGGATGTTAAGGAAGATGATGATCCAGGGCGGTGTTGGGAAAATTAATTTTTAAATAAAGCATGAGATTGTAAAGGGGGGAAAAGGGAAAAAAAAAGGGGAGGAGGGGAAAAAAAA
>VWZN01002557.1:170726-190875 GCA_013396955.1 Regulus satrapa | reverse complement strand
AATAAAGGGGAGGGGGGGAAAATAAAGGGGAGGGGGGGAAAATAAAGGGGAGTACCAGCATGTCGGTGGCGTTGAGGTAGCGCTTGCTGGCCATGCACTGCTCCAGTTTCTGAGGGACCTGCTTGATGTTCTCAATCTCATCCAGGAGGTTCAGGACGTGCTTGTGCTCGATGCCCTCGATCCACAGCTTGCGCAGCTCGTCCCGTTTGCAGTGCAGCAGCATCTTGCAGGACAGCAGGTTCTCCTTCACCTGCAGCAGCACAGCAAGGGTTAATGGCATCCGTCCCTGCCCTTCCCCCACGTCTGCTTCATTAGGAGTTCCAAAATTATCACCAGGCTAAAAGCGAGTTTGATTTCCTTGGCTGAGGAGAACGTTACAGACCCTACAAAGTGAACTTCTCTCATAGTGGGCTGTTCTTTAATACAAGTTTTACACCTCCAGTGAAAATTTAAGTGAAGTACCACAGTGCAATTCAACACCAGGTCCTGTTAACCACAAGCAAGGCCGTTTCCCAAAAAACAATTCAGTATTTTGGCAAATAGCGAGAACCCAATTTTCTGTGGAAGTAAAGAAACCACCTCTAATTTTCCTGCTGCAAACATTTTCCATCTGCCTATTAAATCTTTTGGCTGTCTCCTCCTTTCTTCAAGTTTGGTGTTTTCTCTCTGACACAAGACCAGCTAAGAGTAAAACCACTTTCCCAATAACTTCAGCAATACCAGAATTTTTTTTTTAATTGAAGATTTCATCATTTATGAGCTCAAATCAGCATTTCCATTATTTATCAAGCCATTACAAACCCTTTAGTGCTGCCATATAGTTTGGTTCTGAGCTTCATGTCATCTTCCAAGTGGCAAAATCTAATTTTTCTCCATTCAGGCAACACCAAGAGTTTTTCCTTTGCCATTCTCTCAACTCACAGCATTCCCTGCTTTCAGATTCTCCCTGGTAAGGTCAGTGTAACCTCGCTTTTCCTGCATAATGCAAATCAACAATCCACACTAAAATGTGGAAGCAATTAGCAGCACAGTTTCACACATTGCCTTCACACCACTCTTGTTTTGTGATAAGTTATGAATACTTGGGGGCCAACCTTATCTCAGGCTGAACTCTCACTGAATTACACATGAAGAGAGATATTCAGAAGGAGCCCTTCAATTTATTTTTAAATTATAAGTTTTAAAAGCACTCCAGTTGCACTTTCTCCTACCTTTTTCACCTGAAGGCAGTTAAAACAAAAAAGTTAAAAACATATCAGTGGACCAAAACTGGACACTGGTAAAGAACAGCTCCATAAAACAGTCCAAAGGCAAGGAGAGTTTGAGATTTCAAAACTGCTTTCCAAAATATCCCCCTGAAAAGAGGAGCACGGAAAAATCCTCAGCCGAGAAAGAAACCTCATTTAAGAGTGTCCTAAAAAGCAGAGGCAAACTAAAACACATGCTGGGATCATTTCACATCTAATCCCTGTTCTGTACAGGGACTGGAAATGTTTCACTGGCCTGGCCCAGCTCTGTCAGTGGACTGCAGCTACAGAGAGCCAAATCAGGTCAGCAAAACCATCACGGGGCCAGAAGGGATCTCAGCAGACACTGCTGCTCCTGTCCTTGCAAGGACCATCAGCTCCATCCCCACCTGGGAGCAGGGCAAGGAGGGAACAGCAGATCTTTAAAAAAAAAACAACTCCCCTGGAACCCAAACTGGTCCTGCTTCATAATTCAGTTTTACAGAGGCAACACCGCTGTAGCTGAATTCAAAACAAAACCTTTCCCAGCAGGAATTCACACAAGAATGGAGTACAAAAGGCAGATCCCCAGAAGGATCTGGAATATCTGTCACTTGTCCAATTCCCACCTTGCCCAGAGGGGAAAAGGAAGAGCAAGCCTGGGAGGGTAACACAGATTGATGACAAACCAGATCTGGGGCCTCCTGTGAGATTAGGTCAAAACCACTTCAATACATATTGACCAAAACTAATAAGCAAACTTAAATACCAAAAGGTCCCTCACCCTCCCAGTCATTCTTCTGGATGGGACCCAAAGGTCACACACACGCTCTCTGCTTGTGTTGACCTCTGCAAAGCTTTGCACTCCACGTGAAACCAGGCCACTGCCTACAGTTGATTTCAAATTTAGTGAAATTGATCTCTGCTTTCAGAGCGCTGAGTTTTGTTCATAAATCCTGGAATGAACTCTTACCCTTGGAAAGCAGCAGAACGCTCTCATTTTCTTTGAAAATGTTAAATGAATTTTCAAAGCTAGAAGGGTCAGTATGTAACCCCACAAGGGTAAGAATCTGCTGCTCCTAAAACACTGCTGGGAAAGGTTTTAGGCTGAGACTACCACAGAGGCAGGAAAAAAAAAAATAGAAAAATGTAGTGCCTGGTTTGCGAAGTTTAAGTACAGCAAACTGCACAGGGAGTGCAAGATAGGAGCCCAAAGAACTCACCTGCTGCTGCAGGGACAGAGCAGCTCAAAAAGATCTCAGCCACGAGAGCCAAAGTTATTTACTGGCACCATACCCAAGTGTGAGCACTCAAAATGCAGAAAGACTCGGGGGCACAGAGTTCACGGGCATTCACACAACACAGCTGAGCTTGGAAACAGCATCAAAATTCATATTCTGTGAGCAAAAAGCAAGCTGATGAATCACCCAGGCTATTCAGGAGGTGGCTGGAGGCCAAGATAGCAAAACATGAAAAGATGAGATGGAAAGGTGTGAGCTCAGCAGCCCTGGAGACTTCAAAAACCTGAGAGCAACATGCCCAGACAATAAATGAACAGGGGCACTGCGAAGCTTTGTGCTTCACATCCACCTCTCGGTTTGACTTTTAACAACTTCTGTTCTCAGTGAGATCCTACAGAAACTGCTGCCACTAAGACACAGCTTGGGACAATAGCAGGATGGATGGTCCTGCAGTGACACAGAGCCACTGGTAATTCAGGCCTAGCTTAGAATTAGAGCCATGCCAAGATCTGGGGTTGAAAGGAACTTAAAAATTATCTTAAATCATCTTCTTCCACCCCTACCAAGGCAGGAACACTTCTACTGTCCCAGGCTGCTCCAGCCTGGCCTTGGGCACTGCCAGGGATCCAGGGGCAGCCCCAGCTGCTCTGGCAATTCCAGCCCAGCCAGGAATCCCTTCCCCAGATCCCATCCAGCCCTGCCCTCTGCCACTGGGAGCCATTCCCTGGCTCCTGTCCCTGCAGGCCTTGTCCCCAGCCCCTCCCCAGCTCTCCTGGAGCCCCTCCAGGGGCTCTGAGCTCTCCCTGGATCCTTCTCCTCTCCAGGTGAGCCCCCCCAGCCCTCCCAGCCTGGCTCCACCCCTGGAGCAGCTCCATGGATTCATCCTGACCTGCTCCAATAGGGTTGGACACAGTACTCCAGGTGGGAATTTAGCACTAATTTAGTGGTAACAGCATTTTCTCAACTCAGTTTTCATTCAATTCAGAATGACAATGAAAAACAGAGGGAGAAATGAGAACTTAAAACGGGATCTTGGAGCTTCCATCACTGGCAATTGCTGGTAGCAAAACCACCAATAAAAAACAGCAGTCAGGAAAAAAGATCTGCAGCTGGAGCACAGCCTGTGGAGCCGACACAAACCCACCAACACAGTCCTGGGTCAATGCTGAACTGTATCCCCACGTGCCCGTTTAGCCCAGAAATCAGTTTTGCACCTCTCAAACTGGATCTGAGAGTGAAGGGAGAGAAGGAGAAGCGCTGCAATGCCTGAGGCCGTTGCTCTCGAGGCACCAGGCTCAGAGTGCTCGGCTTCCCTCACACGCGGCCTGTGCTGGCTGCGCTGCGCACCGGGCCCAGAGCTCTCCTCTGCTCTCTGCCACTTTGTGGCTGAGGCACAGAAGGTTCTCCAAACTCTGGGGTTTTTTTTTTTTCCCCCCCACTTCTCCCATTCCTGAACCACTCGGGGGGGAGGGAAAAGGAACCCTTGGGTTTGCTTTCCTAGCGAGCTGCCCAGCAAGAAGCCCAGCACCAGCACTGGCTCCCACCTGCTTGATCTTGTTGCGGGAGCTGGTGATGCGCTCGGTGATGCTCTGGTAGGTGCGGATGGCCGTGGTCAGCTCCGTGTAGTGCTGCACGATCAGCTCGTCCAGCTCGCGGTCGCATTTCTCGTACGCCTCCTCCAGACGCCCCTTCTCGTTCTCCCTGTCCTCCACGTCGTCGCTGCTGGACAGGGTCCTGGAGACACCAAGAGAATTTGATTTTTGTAGGTCATTTTAGTTATTTATTTCTCGGTTTAGTTATTCGGAGTCGAGGCCGGCTCGGCACGCGTCGAGAAAATAATGTTGGGGTTTGTTGCTCTGCCGGTTTTCAAACTTTCAGAGTTCTTTGTTGGGTTTTTTTTTTCCCCTTTTTCCCTTTTTAGTTTTCTATTGGCTATCACGTTGCCAATAGAGAAAAGTCCTAACTTGCCAAGGAAAAAGTCTTAACTTTTAGTCTTGGGAACAAGCGCAACTTGTGCAGGGTTGCAGTTCCTGTAACTTACCTGCCAAAGGTGAGGGATGTCACAGGGACAATCCATCACAAATCCATCCAGGCCCCATGACCCTACTTCCTCCCCCTCAAATATTTTAACCTCTAAAATCATGTAGTAAGATTTTTTTTTTTTTTAAATTGAAATAAATGACATTTGAGATCGCAAAAAAACTGCTGAAAACTTTGTGAACCCAGACACAGCTCAAAGCCTCTTGACATCGCTCCGAATTTCTACTCAAGAATCAACACAATCTTCTCCTTCGAGAGGATAAAAATCCCACAAAGAGCAGCAAGAACATTTTCCTGCTATCCAACCCCAACCTCCCCTGTCACAGCCCCACGTCCCTTTGAAGTGCCTGCACAGAATTGAAATAAAGTCCCTCAGGACCTGTCCCTGTCCCTCCTGAAGAAGCTGAAGCCCCTCACGAGTCTCCCCTCAAAGCAGCTTCTCACAAAGCTTTAAATTCACTGCAGCATTTCAAGTTCCATGCTTGAAACACGGAATCCTTTCTCATGTTATTATATTAATGTTCTACTCCCAAACCTTTCTAATTGTGTCAGCTTTACACAAAAAAAAAAAAATTAGATTTTTAAATTATATTGCAGCCGAAGCTCTTTAAAAAGAATCTGCAAAGTAAGAACATCGGACAAGGTTGCTCAGGGCCCAAAAAATATAAATTTTTAGTGAAAGGCTCCCTGCCCATGGCAGGGGGGTTGAACCAGACCAAACCATTCCACAACTAAAATGAAAATCATGTGCGAGGCTGGCAGAAAGTCATCCTCTGTTAAGATAAATCGATTTTCTTAGTGAAGAACTGCTTATTTCTGCTGGAAGAACGTTCTTCAGCATGGCTACGCTGGACACGAGGAATATCCTGCTCAGGAATTGACGTTTTCTTGGGGTTTGGAGCTGCACAGGATTGCCTATCCCAGCAGTTAATGAAAACATCCATCCTCTCCGACCTGGCTGCACACAGACAAGGCAGCAGCACAACCAAACTGGCCCAGAGCACAGACTAGGAAAGTTCATCGTTTTAATCGAACAAAATTCAATTTCACAGTTCTGGATTTCCCAAAGAATCCCTCCGCAGTGCCAGCAGTTGGTGACAAAAGCTGAAGATCTCTCTCCAGAGTTAAGAGGTTCATGTCAGAGGATTCCACTGCTCCAGCACCCAACTCAGGCTTCCCAACCAATAATCCCAGCCATATTTTTAAGCAGATTTTTACACTGTGCTGCCCTTTTGTCCTTGCATTTGAATTGAGCTCCTCCTATCAATAAGAAAAACACTTTTTGTTAACAAACACCTGGCATCTGCCAGGCAAAGCAGAGCTGTTTGTGAGGCCCTAGAGGGGTCCCAGCAGCTCCTGAAACCCCAATGGTGGCAGAAGGACAAAGCCAGGAGAACTGGAAATCAGAAACCTTGGAGATCCCACCAGATGATTCCCCCTGGGACCACACAATGACCACACACGGTTCTGGTCTCCCCTCAGCTTTGGAAGGGCAACTCAACCAAAAATGAACAAAAGTTCCATTGCCATGTTCTGGGATTTCCAGCTGCCTCTGTTGGACGCAGAACAAACACCTTTACTGGGAACAATCACCTCCAAAAATCCCACACTCCTATTTTGACCAGCAAGATTTATGTATTTATTTACATAAATCCATCCTGGTTCAAAACATCCCAGAATTATTAAGGTTGGAAAAGACCTCTGAGATAACAGAATCCAACCATTAACCCAGCACTGCCAAGGCCACCACTAAATAACATTCCCAGGCACCACATCCTGCACCAAAAAAAGATTTTAAAATGCCACACAACAAATTTTCCCCAACAGTTTTTTTTCCTTAGTCCTCTATTCACTTGAATTTGCTTTAAATATTTTTAGATTATTTTCTTATAGACAAGGTAAAGATTTAAATCAAAATCCAAGACCCAAATGGAAAAAAGTAACAGCTTTTTCGTTTTTTTTTTTCTTTAATTTTAAAGAAAATTTTCTGAAAACCCTAGTAAGTTTTAGAAATACAGGATTTTGGGTTTAGGATCTGGTTATTTCCAGTGATAATGAGTCTGGATTAATCACTAGGAATTTGAAACTTTGTACACCTGAATTTCCCATGTAAGTCTCATGGTACAGGAGCCATTTATTTTTCTTGCACTGTACAAAAAAAAATGAAGAGAAAAGCAAGGAATACTTAATATTCTTGAGATTATACATGCTGCTGCTAACACTGCAGAAAAGTAAGCCAAGGGCATCTCTGCTTATTTTAGTCCTATTAAAATGTGTTGCAAGGAAGAAGAAAAGTCAACACATTGTTTGTCAAACAGAAAGGATCCAAATTGTTTGGGAAAGGAACTTTGCAGGAAGAACTTTGAAGGGGGGAAAAAAAAAAATCACAAAACAGGACAGGATTATGAAACGCTGAAAAACATACATCAGCATTTCAGAACTCCCTGAAAAACATTCCCAACAGAGGACAAACAGAAGGAAAATCCATTTAGATCCTGAGCAGCAGATGATGAACTCAGTGGGGGATTCCAGGAGGGATTCCTGAAAAACATTCTTTTTTAATGTTGATTTTTTTTTTTTCCCCAAATGAGAATCCTCCTCCTCCCCTGTAAGATACCTGGAATTCCTACTTGGCAGCTGGATGGCTGCAGATTCCTCTCATTATCAAGAGCTCACCAGGATTACAATAATTCCAACTGGCCCCGAGTCTGCTGAGAGACATTTTTGTTACAGTGAAACAGAAATTCATTGAGCCAAATCTCACTGACCTCTGATTTTACATAGTTAAAAACACAGATTACACAAAATACAAAATGCTTCGTTCACTGGAGTCACTCCCACAGATGGAAGACGGGATAGAGGAGAAGATGATCAGACACAATCCTGAAATGTTTTTATCATGGGATGCACAGCACTTTTCTCAGGAGAAAAATAAATGAACCTTGTTATTTCCCTGAGGTCACTGAATTTACACTGGAATTGGATTAATAAAAAAAGACCTTTGGGACTATTCATTTTAGTAGAAGTTGATCTGTAGGTCACGAGCATTTTTCATCTCCTGTTCCAAGCATCCAACCCAACGAGCAGAGGGAGGAGATGGAAAGACTTTTTCAGGATTCCTGAAACCTTGGCATTGTGCAAACGCCCCAAACCTTCAACTGCTTCCTCCAGCAGCTCCCATCAAAGGCAGGAACAGCTCATTTCCAAAGGCAAATACCCAGGGAAAAGTATTCCCATTTATATATATTTAGATATCTAACTGCCAGCTCCACCACTTCTGCACGAGGCTGCACTTCCCTAAGAATCCAAATCAGCTCCAAGCATTTTCCTGCCTCAGCACCTCAGGTGAAGGCACAAAGTACCACAAACCAGAAGAAATTTGAATTTATTCTGACCTGTCCTCTTAAAGCAGCTGCACAGACAGTAGCCATCAAAAGCTAAAGGGTAATTCACCTTTTAGTGAAGAGAAAGGCAAGATTTTTGACTTATGTACTGATTATAAACACTCAAGTATTCAGAAGCAGTTGAAAAACCCACTTGTGGCATTAAAGCTTTTTTTTTTCCCCCCCCTCTCACAAACCTCAAGAGTTAATTTTTATAAGGTATAAAACTGTGGTGTATATTTACCACAAAAATACAACCACAGCTTCAAAAATACCACACAAAAATACCACACAAAAATACCACACAAAAATACCACACAAAAATACCACACAAAAATTCTGCAGGGAAAAACCAAATTTTTCCTCTACAAACCAACTTTTATCTGGTAATTTATCTGGTCCCAGCAACATCCAACACCAGCACGCTGCATACGCTCTGCAGGAAGTTATTTCACACTACAGACAGTGCTGGCTATCTCCCTGTGCTTTGAAAAAAAAAAATCAAATGTTTTCCAGAGATCTGGCCCAGATGTACCCAATGAACAACCATCACCCAGCCTCATCTCCTGTCTAAAATCCCTCCCTCGCTGCGATGCGTTCATTTGGGGAGGAAAGGCAGGAAAAGGAAACTCTCCAGCGTTCAAACCACACAAGAGAGCGACAGGTGGATGCTGGGAAAGGACAGACAAGAAGTTGTTACGGTTTTTTCACCCCTGCACCGTTCACTGTGTGGCACAGCAGAGAATCCCAGGGGTGATCGGCTCCAGAGCTATGAAAACACTCACCTCCCCTTGTAAAAATGATATTTTTCAAAAGCATCCCAAGCTCCAACTGGGATTTACCATTGGGTCCCAGCAGGCAACACGACGCAGGTTAATTTTTATTCTGTGTGTCCCTCCCCTTCCCACGAACGTGGGCAGCTTATCTGCACCAAACTCTTACAAAAAAAGAGCTTTGATGGGGATGAAACGCACGGGAGATTTCTCTGCTCCATCTCAGACTGAGAAGGAGCAGAGGAAATTTTTTATTTTTATTTTTTCCAGGCACCACAGCAGCTCCTCCAGGGCCAAAGAGCTCAAGCTGGTGCTGCCAGCTCCAGGTGGACGGAGGATTTTGTGCACGTAGATGGCAAACGTGGAAATAAACGGGTTTCTAAACAAATGTGGAGTCTCTGTTTTCGAGTCTCTTTGCTGTCTGATGGGGAGGATTCAGTTTTAGCACCCTGTGAGTGCACGAAGAACCAGCTCTGTTCCCATGGAATGGTTTGGGTGGGAAGGGACCCCAAATCCCACCCGGGGCCACCTCCCACTGTCCCCGTGTGCAGCCTGGCCTTGGGCACTGCCAGGGGTCCAGGGGCAGCCCCAGCTGCTCTGGGAATTCTCTTCCAGCCTCTCCCCACCCTCCCAGCCAAGAATTTCTTCTTTAAACCTCATCTCAATCCAACCTCCTCCACCTTAAAGCCATCCCCACTTTGTCCTATTTTCCCCTCTCTTTTAATTCCACCAGGACCAACAACAAAAACAGCTCAGGTGGGGACAAATCCATGAATTTTCCAGCTCCTGATGCCCGCAGTCTGTCCCCATTTAGGTATGGAAGGTGCTGAATACCTTTGGAGCACGCCCAGACTCGGTGTGGTGAACCTGAATTTCAGTGCCATCCTCACCTCCCCTACTTCATCTCATCCCCTGTCACTTCCTTCCCTTCCCAGGAGTATTTTTGCCACCAAATCCTGCATTTGGTTGTCCCCCCACCCCCTTGTATTGTGCACCGTGGCAAAAAAAAAATAAAATAATTCAGCTACAACCTTTCAGATGATCCATTTACAGGCACCAACCTCATAATTACACCTCGAACAGGAATCACATTTGAGATTCAGCAAGAATTTCTGTTTACACTGAGGACTCATTTTCCCCCACGCAGTTTATATTACATTTTTTTCCCCCCTCTGTTTTCTAGTGAAGATGAGCAATTCCTTTTTGCCAGCCCGCTGTCAGCTTCCTACCTGCCCAATAAAACACCGAGAAAATTAGATTATGTCAATTTTTAAGGGAAAACCGTTAACGTTAATGAATAATAAATGTTTCATTTCTGTAAATTTGCTTTTTCTGATGCCTCCAGCCGGGCTGGGTGGATAACTGCCTGCCTATTTTTCCTGCCCTAGGGCCAGCCCTGTTAAGTGTGATTACTGCTAAGCTATGGATGGCAAACTGAGGCTTAATTATCCATTTCTTGACTAGAAAATTTGTTTCACGGGAAGAACATTGCAGTAACAGTATGTGGGGCATTGTTCTTCTGCAGATTCTTTTTTATGAAGCAAAACTGAAGGAACAGATAATGCAAATATAAGATTTAGGAAATTAATGCTCAGTTAGCAGCAGATACTTCTTACAGGAAAGGAGAGTTGAAGACCCTGCTGGTTTTGACCACAACTGTGTCCCTCTAAAAGCCTTTTTTCTTCTGCTCCCCAACATCACAGCAGACTTATGTAAATATCTGTGGTTAAAGGCAGAAAAGAGCATTACAGGATGCACAGGTGCAGCTTGGAAATCCAGGAATAATCCTCTTTTCCTTCTGGATCAGGTTTCTTTGAGCGTGCAAGTCACTTTTCTTCACTCAGCATCGCTCATTCAAATGAAAATACTCATTAAAAGACAGTGGGAAACACCACCAAGGGGAAAAAAAAAGGCAAAAAAAAAAAGCAAGCTGATCAAATTTAAATATTTCTCATCTGATGAGGAAAAAAAAAGAACATTTGAGTGAAGTGCAATTGAACCGAGCGCTGAATCACTGGGTGGGGGGGGGGGAGGAATCAAACAAAGCTCCAATTTTCACAGCAATCCACAGAAAACTTCCCACCACCTGCTCCAAGGGCTCTGTGCTGTATCACACACCTCGCTGAGGCTCCCAGTTCTCACTTTAAAACACCTTTGAAGCTCCAAACACACCGTTTGTGGCACCGAGCGGCGTGGCTGAAAGCTCCAGCTGCATTTCATGTGTGGCCAAGGCAGGACTCACTGATGGACTGACCCTTTCTTCCAGCAAAAAACACCAAAAATCTGTTCAGAAGCAGCAGCAGCAGCAGCCCTGGGCAAAATCCAGAATTTCTGGGATACACAAGATCCATTCCTGCCAAGGAAACCGGGTGAGGTTTTTGCTGGTTTGGGTGAGAGTTAAAGGATAAAAAAGAAATCTGGAGATAACAAATGGTGGGGAACTCTGCTGAATATGTTTCACAAATTGATCATGTTAAGGTTGGAAATAAATTCATCGAGTCAAACTGTTCCAAAGTCAAACTGACCCCCATTCCCAACCCCTCCGTGTCGTTCCTGAACTGAGGAGCTCAGGACTGACCCCAGCGTTCCAGGCTGTCCCTCAGCAGTGCCCACCCAGCACAGGGGTATTTGTATTATCACAAAATTACCATTTTGTGCACCAGTCCAGATAATAAAATAAACAGCACAGCATTGAAACGATCAAAATCACCCCTCAGGAAAGAAAATTAAAGGGATTCTTTTGTCCTGCTACTCACCACACCACACCAAGGATCTGAAACACAAACCAGAACGTACAAGTTACAGAAAAGAGAAGTACAGCCTCAGCCATAAGATAATTGTGAATAACAAAGGATTTGTGGAGTTAAACAAAGAAAGCGGTTGCTAGAAGCAACAAATAATAATTTAAGCAGAGCATTGTGGATGTCTAGAAAGCTCAGTCTCCTCTCTGCAGGAAACAGCTGCAATGTGCCAAGGAAACATCAGCACCAAAAAGGAGGAGGGGGAAAAAAAATTTTAAAAAAAGAAAAAGGAACAGAGTAAAAAGAAACCGATTAGGATGCAGTTATCCTCATCAGGCCAAAGAGCAATTGCAGGATTTGTTTTGCATTTGGGGTCTGAGCCCTTGTGAGCTGAGCTGCTCTGCCAAGCACAGCCACAGGAATGAGAGCGGGAACCTTGGCATGCAAGAGGCAGAAGCTCCTCCAGTTCCACTGAAAGAAAATTATGGAGATGTTGGAGTCTTTACAGGAATTGGGATGTATTGGACTGTGTGGATGTGGAGTGGAGATAGAAGTGCAATTTCTGGTTGTGATTTTAAGTAGGTAGGTAGAATATCCATCCCCTAGACACTTTAGAAATTATTTAAGTACCTTAGAAAAGCAGAAGCCTTTGAAATTCTGACCAGCCCTAAGGCCCAGTTGTGCAACCTGGCTTCAAGACATAACAAAACCACACTAAGAACATTTTTAAAATAGAACAGATAACAAACATAGGTGAGCATAGATGTAAATAAGCATAAAACTGACACTGCTTTCCTTATGTTAGGATTGAGTTTTGATAGGTGTAGAAAGTGTGGTTAGAATGGTGGNAGCCTTTGCCACACAGGACCCAGAGCAGAGACTGCAGCAGGGACCTGAACAATTTAGAACTCGGCCTTCAGACAGAGCCTCTTCTGCAAATAAACCCTCCTGGCAAACAAGGGCTGCCCCTGCCTCTTTGAACGATCAAATAATAATAATAATAATTCCCAAATCTTGACATAGGAACAGCAGGCAGGAAGGGAGCAGAGCTGAGCACGTGAGGGGTAGGAACAAAACCAGCAAGAGGAGAGGGATCAGCTCCCACATCTCACTGCCCCCCGAGAGCTCCTCAGGCACTGCCAAGCTGAAAACGACCCCAGGAACTGCTGCAGGGAGGGAGCTGGAAGTGCAAGGGGTTGGGAGGATCAGCGTTGACTTCCCGGAGGTGTGGAAGATGCCTTCAAGTGCTCTGCCCTGACAAATGACTCATTTGTTACCAGCTTCCCCCCTCGAAGCTGGAAACACAACTCACACCGGGGTTTTGACACCGAGCATTTCAAGGCCTTGGAGTGAAAATGTCAAGTAACACCTGAGATTAAAGACACATTTTGAACACGTCTACCTTACCAGTATTTAAGTCCCTGAGTTCATCAGAATAAAATGCATATGTGAGAGAACAATAAAATCTGCTCCTTTCTGAAATTTGTATTTTCCCCCTGCTTCCACAGCCTTATTTTTATGGGTACAAGAACCTCCTCTCTGGGGATAAGAGCCTGTCCAGAGCAGCTCAGCAAAAATTCTTCCTCCTGACTGATCTTACAAGCCCAGGGGACATCACAAGCAGCTCAATTTCAAGAGATCACATCGAAAATGTTTTATAAAGCTCCCTGGGACAAGAACAAGTCGACTTCAACCCACCGTGTCTCCACTGAGCTACTAAATTTCCACAGGTTCATTAAACTAAATGGACTTATTTGAATTTTATAATTGAAAACTGTTGTCTTAAAGACAAGTCCCAGATGGGGTGATCTACAGCTTCCAGCACTATTTAACCTCAAAATGTATAATCTGATAATTCATGTTTTGAAACCTCTCTAGAGGCTTATGGAAACCACTGTAAAAGTTGGGTCCTTATAAAAGAAAGCCAGACAGGAGGGAGGGAAAAAAAAACAAAAAAACAAACAAAAAAAACCCCCAACAAACCTCCAAAAAGGTATTTAACAATTCAACTTGGCAGCAGCACATTGAATGTTTTCTCGTTATTTTCATAGGTGAATGGATTGTTCCTATGAAATTCTGGATTTTTCTGATTGAACAATTCTAAATAATAAATTTAAAAAGGGGAATGCAAGGTACAGAGAACTCTCCCTCTCCTGTGTGCAAAGAAATAACTCACTATAAGAACAGCAGCACCAAGGCTGCTCACAATCCTGTTAAGCACCCAGAGCAAACAGAGCATTTTAAAACATTTTCCTCCCCTACTTACATTCCATTAATCTTTCATGCTGTTTACACAGTTGGTTAGAGCATTTTCAACAGGAGCTGGTGATCTTTTTATCATTGAGGACTTGCAGATGGCTACAGGAGAGATGCAGCAAAAAAAAAAGCTGAGCAGCCTCCAGCCACCTAAATAAATAGCAGCAGGGAATCCTTTCTTTTGCTAAATTAACCAACCTTTAATCAAATTTCCTCACACCAATATAAATTAGGTGTCTGCTCGAGAAGGCAGGAGCCTGTCTTGAAACGAGGAATGTAAACCCCCTCCCTCTGAATTATTATATTGTGAAATTTTTGGCTTTCAGGCAAAGATATGGGGATAGGAATAACAGTTCTTTACTGGTTTGTATAACAAGGCAAACAAAACACAACAAGCACAGAAATAATGATAAATAATAATAAACAACAGAACCAGGATTTTTTTTTTCCCCTCCCCTTCCAGGGTAGGTTTAACTGCAGCTCTGCACTGGATAAAGCTAAAAGAAGAGCTGAAAAAAATGAAATATTTTGAGCTTTGAACTTGGCACAGTCACACCTCTTGTCCTTTCCTACGTGGTTGTGTTTTCANAAAAAAACCAAAAAATAAACAAAAAAACCCCAACAAACCTCCAAAAAGGTATTTAACAATTCAACTTGGCAGCAGCACATTGAATGTTTTCTCGTTATTTTCATAGGTGAATGGATTGTTCCTATGAAATTCTGGATTTTTCTGATTGAACAATTCTAAATAATAAATTTAAAAAGGGGAATGCAAGGTACAGAGAACTCTCCCTCTCCTGTGTGCAAAGAAATAACTCACTATGAGAACAGCAGCACCAAGGCTGCTCACAATCCTGTTAAGCACCCAGAGCAAACAGAGCATTTTAAAACATTTTCCTCCCCTACTTACATTCCATTAATCTTTCATGCTGTTTACACAGTTGGTTAGAGCATTTTCAACAGGAGCTGGTGATCTTTTTATCATTGAGGACTTGCAGATGGCTACAGGAGAGATGCAGCAAAAAAAAAAGCTGAGCAGCCTCCAGCCACCTAAATAAATAGCAGCAGGGAATCCTTTCTTTTGCTAAATTAACCAACCTTTAATCAAATTTCCTCACACCAATATAAATTAGGTGTCTGCTCGAGAAGGCAGGAGCCTGTCTTGAAACGAGGAATGTAAACCCCCTCCCTCTGAATTATTATATTGTGAAATTTTTGGCTTTCAGGCAAAGATATGGGGATAGGAATAACAGTTCTTTACTGGTTTGTATAACAAGGCAAACAAAACAAAAATAAGCACAGAAATAATGATAAATAATAATAAACAACAGAACCAGGATTTTTTTTTTTCCCCTCCCCTTCCAGGGTGGGTTTAACTGCAGCTCTGCACTGGATAAAGCTAAAAGAAGAGCTGAAAAATGAAATATTTTGAGCTTTGAACTTGGCACAGTCACACCTCTTGTCCTTTCCTACGTGGTTGTGTTTTCACATGAGCTCCTTTACCCATTTTTAAATGCAGCCAAGGGTCTGCATCAAGCTACAACCCAACACTTGCCAAATACCTAAACATTTTATACAAGTGCCTGGAGATCATTTCAAGGAAATTTATCCTTTACAACCACGCTCTGCCATATACTATTTATTTTCAGGGAATTTCTGAAGTGCTTTTCTCGTAGAAGAACTGCTACCTTTATAAGGCTGGAAAGCACCATTTGCAATAAAAGTGGTTTTAAGAGGCTATTACAGATCTGAATAACTGGAGTTTATTCCTTGGAGCAGCTATTTCTCAAATGCAACGACGAGGGCAACAGCTCCACATCCCTGTTCCTCACTCTCCATCACCAACTGGGATCTCAGCTCCACTGTTTGAGACACAAAGAGAAAACCACGAGCAAAAAATCCATTCAGCAAGTTCTCTTATAATGAAAAAAACGGCCACAAGAATTAAAAAAAAAATAAATCCCACTTGTGGAAAAATAAAGTATGTTCAAGTTTTGGGGGTTTTTGGTTTGTGTTTTGGTTTTTTTTCAGGGATCTGCTGGGTGTGTTTGCTTCTGTGAAAGCTCAGCAGAAAAATTTCACTGAGGTCTTACAGAGTGCTAAAGTTTGCTTTCCTCCCAATTAAAGAAGCCATTAAAGGCCAGTTTTAAAAAATAGCATCCTTTAATTGGGAAAAAAAACACCCAACAATAAATAAAAGGCAGACACATTCACCAATTAAAAATTGGACAAGAGCTCTCTCTCTCTCTTTAAAAAAAAATAAAAAGAGCATTTGCTAAATGCCAGGTTGCTTGTTTCAGAATACAAAAAGCTGCTTCAACCAGCTACCAACGAAACAAAAGGTTAAGAGAAATCAATGTACAAACACGTGTTTGCCCTCTGAGCAATAAAGGAAAATATTCCTCAAGTTGTCCCTCCAGCAGGTGAGCCAAACTCGCTCCCTTATCTGCGTGGGTTTGAAAAAGAAATAAAAGAAAAATTGCCAAAATTGTCTCCTGTGACAGCATCCTGACCTCACCGAGTACCTTTTCTTGAGGGAACTGGAGGGATGTGTCTCCTCCACAAGGGAATTTGGGAGGTGGCTGTGCTGAGGAACAAGGGCAGCACCCAGGGACAGGAGCTGTAAGATCCAATATCCACTCTGGAAGTGTCACAATCCCAGAGCTGGTTTCTTGGAGCAAAATAATGCTCATTTCTTCTCAGCACTCTGAGGAGCGTCCCAATGGCTGGAAAGGCACAGGGAAAAGAAGGAAATGCCCTGGAGCTGCAGCAAAAAAAAAATGGGAATTTAAGGGCAGACTTTGCAAGCACTCCTTAAGCTTCCCACACACTTTTTATTCCTAAAAGATTTATTGTTGTGGAGAATCCCTTTATTTCTCCTTTGGAGAACTGGCCAAGAACTCAGGGTGACCTCAGCACTGCTGGGGGTGGAACCACACCTCCCTCAATTTGGGAATTCTCTGGGTTCTTCATGCCTCAACTCCTGACAGCGCTGAGGGAACTTTCTTCCAATGGATTCATCCTCGAGGCTGCCTTTGGAAAACCCAGGGGAATTCCATGAGCGCAGGAAAAAGCTCCCCAAGAACAGGAAAAGGATGGAGAGGAGTCACAAGTGGGATGTTCCTTCCTGCTGGGTTTTCCTTCATCTCAGAGCAGGGAGAACTCGAAATTCCCAAAGCAGAGCCCCCTAAAATTCCATTTCTGACCGGGTGTCAGCGCTGCTGTAAAAGTGAAATTTTGTCACGGATCTTGCCCCTGGAAGTGAGACATTTTCTCCTGGGAAATCCAGTCACAAAGCTACAGGAATCCCTAAATCTGGGATCACAGGGAAGTGAATTGTTCAGTCTCCTGCGAGCAAGAGCCGCTGAGCTCAAGTAAATATCAGAAATTATCCCTTCATTAATAAAATAATGTCTATTTACAGAGGGCCTTTCGGCTTCACACCTCAAAGCATTTCCCAGACAATATGAAGAGATTTTTTTGCAGACCTAAACAACGTTTTGTTTTTTTTTTGGAAAACATCCCTGTCTTTGCTGTAACCAAGCAAAACGTCAATACTTGAAGAAGCTCCTCTGGTTTTGTTTGTTTACAGCCAAAAAAAAAAAAAAAATAAGGCAAATTTTTGCTGCTTTTCATCCACTGTTCCCTTTATGGACCTTTCACACTGGCAACAAGGGAGAAATAAACAGCCTAAATAAACAGGGACCTGCAAGTGTAAAACCACAAGGACTGGCAGAAGCCTCTATTATGCATAAATGTTTTGGGAAATAAAGCCATCAACAAAAGGAAACTCGGTCACATTTCAAACCAACAGCTGGCTGGAAAGATTTGTAATTTTTTTTTTTTCTGAAGCGGAGTGAAATCCCATTTAAGCAACCCAGGTTTAAATTTGCCACTAAAAAAATTCACCTGTTGCTTGGCAAGTTCATCCTCACCTGAGCTCCTACACGAAAACAACGTGTGGAGAAAAGTGATTTAAATTCCTTTTGCTTTCTGCAATTGGCTGAGCCTAAAAAAAACACCGATATTACTGGCACAACACTTTTTCCTTCCTCTGCAATCAGTTCTACCCTCAGGTTTTCATGGTCTGGCTCAACCTGACACGTCAAGCTCTGCAGAGAATCTCTAGATCCAAACCAAGCTTCTAATTAAATTCTGCAAGTTTAGTTATCAGCCTGTTCTGCTGGATAACTTTAATTTCATAAAGTCAATAACTCAATGTTATGTCTAAACACTGGGCCTAAAGTAGCCAAGGCAGCAGTGCCTGGAAGCCAAAGATTATGAGACAAACATTTCTTTTTATTTAGAGAACTGTGAGCTCACTCTTCTGTTTTTAAATAAATTTAATAAGCCTGGCTTTATTAGAATAGAGCTACGAAAGGGAAGACATTAAAATACTCCTAGAAATTACAGGAAACACGGAAAAAAAGATTATTACAACAGGAAATGCTGCACAACCAGTGCCTGGTTATTATTCTTCCACAGACAGTGGTACCAGCTGCCTTTTTTCTTTTTTTTTTTTTTTTTTTACAGAACCAACATCTCCCTCAACTTTTGCAAGATTTTAAAGGCCAGAGCGAGGAAAAGGAATGGAATTTTGTCCTGAACACTATCATTCACAGAGGATATTTCAATCATAACATATCCTAGACACAGAACTAGTGCCACTAAAAGGCACAGAGTGCAGATTCTCTCTAAGACATTGGAGCAGGCTCCAAATTTTGGGAGCTCATCACACCTGACAGAATCCTGCTGGTGTGACTTGCAGTTGTGCAAGAACATTCCAAACCTCAGCTGCCAACCCGCTGGTTTTAAGAGGCACAGAAAGGATTTATAGGCAGTTAAAGAAAGTCCTGGAGGGGAAACAGTGAACTCAAGCCCAGGTTGATCACAGAGCCATCCTCCAGCTGAGCCAAATTCAGGAATAGGGACGGACAAAAAATCAACGTCTAAACGTGACTGGACACAACTTTTTGTTTTCAATCCCAACACGAGAGGCTCGGAAGCAGCAGCACTTTGCCCACTCTGCCATCCCCACTGGACTCCTCCAGGTTTCCAGCCTGATGGATTTTCCTCGGCGCTGCTGTGTTTGAGGGTAGGGGGTCACTCATGGACTCCGCAGCAGTAACGTGGCAGTGCCGTGGCCCTCAGGAGTGGCACAAAGCTGGCACTGCCTGCAGGGTTCATTCACAGCCTCAGCGAGTTCAGGAAAGGTCTCCTGTGCCAGACCCCACCTTGTCACCCACACCAGAGCACTCAGTGCCACAGCCACTGTTCCCTTAAGACCTTCAGGGATGGGGAATCCAGCAATTCCCCCGGAGTGATGGAATCCCTGCAGTGTCTGAATGTCCACCTTGTGCTGAAATTCCTCCTAAAATCCATCATCGCCCACCCTGAGCCGTTCCCTCTCCTCCTGTCCCCGTTCCCCCCGGCTGTCCCCTCCTGGCAGGAGCTGTGCAGAGCCCAGGGTCCCCCTGATCCCCCTTTGCTCCAGGCTGAGCCCCTTCCCAGCTCCCCCAGCCCCTCCTGGGAGCTCCCAGCTCCCCTTGGACCCTTCCCAGCCCCTCCATGTCCTTCCTGGCCTGAGGAGCTCAGGACTGGACACAGCACCCGATGCGCGCCCTCAGCAGCGCCCAGGGCAGGGGAAAAGAACTCCCCCGCTCCCGTGGCCACACCATTTTTGACACAGACCAGGTGCCATCGCCCGCCTGGTGTCCTCGTTGCCCACCTGGGCTCGTCCTGCCGTGCTGTGCCCATTGCCAGCCCCCGTGCCCAGCCCGGAGCAGGGCAGGGCGCTACTGTGGCCACAGCACTCGGCCTCGCTGAGCATCGCCCCCTCGGTCTCGGTCCCTCTGACCCCAGGGTGAAGCGAAGCACCGGCAGGAACAGGAAGTGAGCGGGGCAGGGCGGTAGGACAGCCCTCAGGACAAGGTTTTCTCCAGCACTGCCTCCCCAGAACAGGACCCACTCCCAGGGTTAACCAATGCCCAGAACGGACCCCATACCCCAGAGGCCCGAGCCGGGCAGGCCTCCCCAGCACAGCACAGCCCGCACCCGGCCCCGGGTCACCCTCAGCGGCCCGGAGGATGCGGAGCGAGACCGCCCCTACCTGATAACCGAGATGAGAAGCCCCGAGGGGTCCTTACTCCTGCCCACCGTGCCGCGGTACCTCCCAACCCCGTCGCCCGCCGCCATCTTGCGCCCCCTGAAGCACAGCGCAGCCACACGTGCTGTCGCGCCGCAGCCAATCACAGGCGAGGAGGGCGAGCTGCTAGCCAATCACAGGAGAGGAGGGCGGAGCAGGTGGCATCAAGGTAGGGTGCGGCGCCGCGGAGCCTTCTGGGAGTTGTAGTTTTTATGGCGGCGGCGAGACGGATTCCCACCGTAAAACTTGGACGGGGGGTTAAAAATCAGTAGCAGGTTAAAAAAAAACCATCGACCCGACAAGATACACCTGTAAAGACACCTGTGCCCAAAAGCCGTCATTCA
>VWZN01002557.1:135229-156850 GCA_013396955.1 Regulus satrapa | reverse complement strand
TTTTTTTTTTTTTTTTTTTTTTTTTTGTTCCCTCTAGTTTTGCACTTTTAGCAAGATGCTCTGGGGAAATCAGGATTTCAGGGAAATTTGGATGATCAAATAAATAGGGTTTTATTGATGAATTAAAAAGGATGCATCAGAATGTCAGAAAGGTTTTTCAAGAAGATTCCAGCACTGTCTGTCCTGCTTAGGAGGGACCCAAGGCTACCCCACATGGACTTTTTAAAATTTATTCTTCTCAGTCTCCTCAAGTGCTGCACCCCCAGAGTAACCTCTCCAGCCCTGGGGCTTGCTGTGAACATTGATTATTTCAGAGATAAATCTGAGGACTTTAGACCCCATTATTGTGACTTTCACATCAGCGTGGCTCAGGAGCAGGGATTTAATTGTCTGCTCACCCAAAGGCTTCCACTAATCCTTCACCACTTCAGATACTGCACTTGGACCTGCTGACATCCAGAGGTCTCTACCCACCTCAATCATTCTGTTTTTTTTTTGGTTTTTTTTTTTTGTTTTTTTTTTTTTTGTTTGTTTGGGTTTTTTTTGCTGGTATCTGTAAAATGTTGGTGGTAATACACAGCACAAGTGTACACAGGTAAAATATGACAGTGCTCAGGTAACCCAGCCACAGAATGTGAAAATTCTGTTATCTCCACACACCTGTGGATGCCTCTGTGCTATCTGCAGGCACCAGCTCTGCTCCTCATCTGGACAGACTCTGCAGATGAGATGTGTTCCTTCTGAGGGTCTGAGGCACACCAGAAAGCGCCTTGGATGAGAAAATATGAGGGAGGTTTAGGGATGAGGAGAAGTTTAGGATGGATATTGGAAATGTTTATTCGCCAAAGGGTGATCAAGCATGGAACTGGCTGCCCACAGCAGTGGTGGAGTCACCAGAGAATCAGAACCATGGAATGGTTTGGGTCAGAAGGGATCTTAAAGCTCATCCCATTCCAGCCCCCATGGCGGGGACACCTTCCACTGTCTCAGGGTGCTCCAAACCCTGCCCAGCCTGGCCTTGGGCACTACCAGGGATCCAGGGGCAGCCACAGCTGCTCTGGGTACTCTTTGACAGGGCCTCACCGCCTTCATGGACAGGATTTTTTCCCAACTCTCCAATCTAAACCTACTCTCCTTCTATTTGAAGCCATCCCCCCTTTAAGTTCTTCTCCATCTCGTTGTCTCCTTCAGGTCCTGGAAGGCCACAATGGGGTCACCCCAAAGCTTCTCTCCCCCAGGCTAAACAATCCCAATTCTCCCAGCAGAGCTGCTCCATCCCTCTGATCATCCTGGTGCCTTCTCTGGACCCTCTCCAACATCTCGAGGTCCTTCCTGTGCTGGGAGCAGAGCTGGAGCCAGCTCTGCAGGTGGGGCCTCACCTGAGCGGGCACAGGCATCCCACGGGAAGGGTTTAAAAGCCATCTGGATGTGGCACTTGGGGAGAGGGATCAGGACATGGCAGTGCTGGGGAATGGTTGGATTCTGTGATCTTGGAGGGTTCTTCCTACCCCAACAATTCCATGATTCCATGACGGCAGGAAGAGACATTGGACAGGAGGGACACAGCTTCCAAAAAACTGTTCAAGGAGTCGTTCCAGGAACACCTGGACGTGCTCTGGTGTGGCTGACTGTTGATTTGAGATGTTGTCATCAGCTTCTTTCAGGGTTGGGATTAAAGAGATGTTGCTCTTGTTTGGACTCAGATGTTTGAAAGTTCTTATCAATGTCACAGTCTCACAGAACGTGAGGTCTCAGCACTTCAACCTAACAAGGTAGGAAAGGTGATGATGGTCTCTCTCTACAAGGCCTTTTAAGGGTAAACCAACCAATTAACAAATGCCATCTGAATTATTTTTAGTTTTAACCCAATAACCAACTACCCGTGGCCCACACTGTGGATTTATCCACCCAATCCCACAATGTCACCCAAATTAATGAAGAAGAAGGTAAAAAACAAGGACAAGGCATATACCCTAAAACCTCCATCTTTCTTTATACATATTACTATACCCCAAAACCTTAAACTATAAGTTTTTCGCCCTGTGATATCACACCCTTCTATCCAAACTCATAATCCCAATCCCATCGCTCAATTTTGGGAGCCTTCTCCACAGCCTCAGCTCTCTAAAATTCTCTGTGCCCAGGGTTCCAACAAGGTGGGGATCAAAGGTTGGGCTCGATCCTGGAGGTCTTTTCCACCCTCAGATTCATCCAGCAGCTCCTGGAAGGGATGGCAGTGAGGATCCTGCTCCTCTCAGAAGCTGACCCAACTCCCACCCTGTTCCTTCAGTCTGGAGATTCTACTCTTGGCCCGGGCAGATCAGAACATCCTTGCACAACTTTGAAGCCCCATTAATCCTCCCTTCAGTGTGTGTGTGTGTGTGTGTGTGTGTATGAATAATAGATTTTCCGTGCTAAAACTACCAAAGCTCCTGCAGCAGCTGCTCGGCTCCCTTGGGCAAATATCCTGGAAAGGAGCTGCAGCAGCAGAGCAGATTTGCATGTTTGATGCATTGCTGTGTCTCGGTTTCAAAGCAGACAATCTGGTGGCTCTCAGCTCTTCACACACCTGTTGCAGCCGAGGTGCTGGACTGCAGCACAGTAGAAAGTGTGGATTTATTTGTTTTGGTTTTTTGTTGCATTTTTTTTTTTTTCTTTTTTTGAGACACGGAGAAATTTCTCCCTCCCCGGAGTGCAATTTATATCTTGATTAATCTAAAAGTTTGGGGCTTTTACGCTGAGGGGTACAAGAGGATTTTTTTAAGGAGCGTGGGTAAGGTAAAGAGGAAAGGAAGGCGTGTGTGGAATTGCTTTCATCCTGGAAAATCAGCTATGCTGGAGGCAAATGCTGTGCCTCAGTGGAGCAGAGACAATTTCAGGTAATTAATGTTCTTCCTTTACCAGCACGGGGAAAATCAGGGACTTTAGTGGGAGATTTATACAACTTTATGTCAAAGCTTAGAGCAGCTGTGGAGAGGGGCTGATTCATAAGGGAAGGTTCAGAATCCACACACAGGAGCTCTGCCCAGAGTCAAGGATGCTGGGTTGGAGCTGAGGAGGTTTAAGCCACTTTCTTCCATAGCTACTGAGTTTTTCCAGCCATTTTTCTTCTCCTAGCTCAGGTATTCCCCTAAAAATCCCACATTTGGCAAACAGAGGCAGTAAATCCCTAATACCCCCTAACAGTAAGGAAGAAAAGCCCCCCAAAAACACAAGCAGCACTGCAGTGCAAAAAGAGATTTTTAGCAGCTTTGTGGACAGCTTGACCGGCCACAAAAGTTTTATCATGGAGTTTAGAAAGCAAGAACTGCCAAAAATCAAACTGATGTAAAACCACTAACAGACATGAACCCTAATATCAAAAAGTCCCTATGAAGAGGCCTTGCTGCGGCATAAGGACAAGGATTTAGACTGAAGATTAGCAAGATTTTGATCACAAAATCCTCTTTCAACCAGCCTGGCCCACCACAGCTCACTGTGGGAGTTTGCATCTGATTTCATTTCAGAACAGCCCAGCTGCCAGTCCGTGGTGAGGATTTGGGTCTGCTCAAGCATGGGATGGAGTCGCCCTTGAACTCCTCTCCCACGTGCAAAGTCTTTGGCCTTACCAAGTCCTTGGACCTACAAAGAATCCTCCAGAAATATCCTGCTAGAAGTGCAGGAAAAGACAGAGAAGATTAACATTGCGGTTTCCACACCTTCCTGGGTTCTAATACAAACAATTTAATTCCCAGACTCTAATATAAAGAATTTAATTCCCGTCTTCCACCTTCTAATGTGCTGTCTGTCCTACATTTGATTATGTGGGATTAGAGTGAGAAGATATTATCTTTATCCTTAACAAGAGGAGAAAAGGAAAATATTTACTTTTGTGGCTCATGTATCATTAGCTGGAAGACCTGTGAAGGTGCCTATTGATATTCAGGGGTGACTCCCTACTCTTAAAGCAACCATGAACGTGAGAAAACTCTTCCTCAAGGTTGTAGCTCCACTCTAGGTTGCCTGACCTGTGGATTTGCATTTCTGCAAATTTCATTTCAGTTCAGTCGGTGTCACAGTTGTGAGGGTGCCCTGCCAGGAGCACAGAGACCCTTTCACTCCTGGGTTTTCACACCTGGACATCTCACTGCTCCCCTAAAATGCAAATTGCACTCCCTTGCCCACCTCCCTTGCCCACCTCGGAGCAGCAAGGGAGGATTTGGCTCTGCAGGGGCACAGGAGATGGTTTTCTACGGGGTGAAATCCTACAGGCAGCAGAAGGATGAACCAAAATACGAGGCAGAGACTTCTTCTCCCCTTTTTAACCACCTGCAATTTGTGAAGCCATTGCTGGGGGGGGCAGCTAACAAAGCCCAAACAAATCCCAGGTGCCTCCCAAACAAAAGGCTAATTTAATTTCAAATTGATTTGCGCTCCCGCTACAAGACGCTTGATTTTGTACCGCCCAACAGTAGCACAAAAATCAAAAAGAGCATCTAACACCGATTAACATCTGAGCCGTGGCTTGCTGGGTATGTCACACCAGCTGAATTCCACTGCTCCACTGTCACAGGAACTTCCAGGCGGCGCTCGACTTTCCTGGCGGGATTCAAGGGCCCTCCTTCGTTTGTGCATCTGCTCAGCACATGGTCCCCGAGCTGATTTTTGCCATCTCCGAAAGGCACGCTGCCTTTCCATCAATGAGATGCACGTTGCTGTTTGACAAGAACAATGTGCTCAAAGCACGGGCTCACAATAGCTCCTATCAATCAAGCGCTCTGTGGAAAATCAAAGATGACAATGAAACCCACAGCATTAAATAACCCACGGTGCTGGAAATTAATCAGGAGTCCTGGGTGCTTGAAAAACAAATGTGTTTTTAATAAATTGGATTTGAGCATCACTTAGAAGTCCTGGATTACCAGCTGAGTGGAGGCTGGTTTGATTTGCACTGATAAACTCCAGGGGAGCTGGTGCCTCTCTATATCCAAGCCATTGATGTCACCCTGAGCCTGCTGGGCTTGGTTATATTTCAGCAATGTGGACACAATTCTTTTTAATACATACAGAATAGATTTTATTAAAAAAAAAAAAACCCAAAAAACCCCAAAAACAACCAACCTAGGGCTCTGATCCTGCTCTCAACAATCCCCAAACAATACAGGAGTAAATAAGAACTTCTGAGCAGAATTTCAGTAACAGTTCAGCCCTTGATGAAGGAGAATGAAGAGCGTGTGACATAAATTGGAGAGGGGCTGGGGACAAGGCCTGCAGGGACAGGAGCCAGGGAATGGCTCCCAGTGCAAGAGGAAAGGGCTGGGTGGGATCTCGGGAAGGGATTCCTGGCTGGGCTGGAATTGCCAGAGCAGCTGGGGCTGCCCCTGGATCCCTGGAATGCCCAAGGAAGAATTGGAGCAGCCTGGGACAGTGGGAGGTGTCCCTGCCATGGTAGGGGTGGCACTGAGTGAGCTTGAAGGTTCCTTCCCACCCAAACCATTCCAGGATTCTATAAATCAGTGGAGTCACTGAGTGGAAGAATCTTGGCTGTGACATGAGAAGGGAGGGATAAACCTCTCCAGGCAAACCACACCAGCATTTTTAAGTGCTCACTCGACCTTCTATAAACTCACCCTGAGCAAGGGGAGAATGAGTCACCTTGCTTCCAGGTGCTTTTCCTTCCTGCCTCAAAATTTCCAAAGTCCAAAAAGCAGAAAAGGCCCTTCCATTATTTTCCAGCAGATTCTTTCAGTTCTTTCCTCCATCCTTTCATTCCAAGAAAACCAGAGTATTTTAGATAGTCCTTTGCCTACCAGACTGTGAACTGAATGCCCTCTCCCATATTCTTGGTCAAACAAAACACTCTTCAAGGTCAGGAAAATGCTGAATATAATTCCTGCATTTGGTTTTTGAAATTAACACCTGAAAGAAGAATTTCATTTACCAAGGACTAATTTAACATAGGAATTTAGCCTGGAATTTGGGGAAGACTTGAGTTCCTTATCTATTTCCCTGAGTGATGTCTCCTCTTACATGACTGCAAACACAGAAGACAACTGTACCTCAGAATTTTAATTATTTAATTGACATAAATATGCAAGGAAAGCCAGAAATTTATGAAGAGCAGAGTGAGACTTCCCGTTCTGTTCTATCCTGGGAACGGTGAGACAAAGCTGAGACAAAGCTGAGAGGTGACAAATTCAAAGTTAATGTAAAAAGGTATTTTATCAAAGATCGCTTAATTAATCTGCAAATCTCACTGTCCCAAAATAGCGCTGAGGCTTGGGGACCTGAAGGACTGAAAGCCAAGGTGTGGATGCTATTTTTGTCAAATTCAAACAGGCAGCTGAAAGAAATGCACTTTCTCAAAAAGAGCTCAGAGCAGACAAAATACTGCCCAGCTTCAAGGTACAAACCACGTCCTGACTTTCAGAGGTCAGGAGCAAATTCCTCTCAAGACACAGAGCAGGGGAGAGCTGCACTACCTGGGAGTCAAGTGGCACTGGCTGCCCTGAAAAACAGCAGCAGGAATTACACAGCCACTGCTCTGGCCATCCACGGGCAGCCCCACGTGCCTGTCAAAGCCTTCTTTGATCCGAACAGGGAGCTCCTTCTTTTCCAGGACAAGCATCTCCAGCATCATTAGACGCAAAAAAAATGGGAACATTATCTGAGTGGATCTCATCTGTAACCAAATTCCCGTTGATTTCAGTGGGAACTATGGCTCTAATCCATACAGGATTAGCAGACTTCAAAAAAGATTTAAAAGCACAAAGCTTGAGTGTTTAAATCCCACTGATCTCAGCTGGAGCTGGGAGCAGATCCAAGGAGAAAGTGCTGAACCTTCACTTGTGTGGTTTCTTGTCCAGCCCAGCCAATCTCATCCATCTCGGACTCTTCCCTGCAATTAGGCTGATAATTAAGAAATAACAGCATAATATAAATGGAGAGTTGCTGGCTAGCACGGTTAACATCAGGGATAAATTGAGCAGTAATCTGCAAAGGATGTTATTGCCATTACAAAAATAAAGATCTGTCTCCCCAGCCAATCAATTCAGCAGATATATACCAACAATCAAATTGTTAAAAATGACTTCTATAAATTACCCGGCCCTCCATCTAATGGAGCCAGCAAACATCTGTGAGACAATTTAGAGCTGACATAACCATACGTCGGGAGCGCTTTTTCATCCTGCTGCCTTTCCATTCCCTTCAGAGCTGCTGCTCTGCAGCAGGCAGCTTTGTTTAATGCACCCGTGTGAAAACAGCCTGGATTTCACACCACGGGTTAGCAGAGTCATTTTGGCACAGGGGCTCCGCAATATATGCATTTAATATGGGTGGAACAATTCCATTTCCTCGGTATTATTTCAGCAATGCAGTTACAATCTCCTTAATTCTTCACCAAACCCTTTGGGCTTGGGGGATGTTGCTGGGATTTTTATGATCTGCCATCGTTCTTCCGAATGGACGTGGGAAGACACACGGAGGAGCAGTTGTTGATCATGGGGTTTTTAGTCAGATGTAGTGGTGATTTCAGATAAATCCGAGCAGTTTAGCACCTTGCTCTGGCCAGGGGAGCACAGGTAAGGGCTCTGAGAACCTGCTCTGGTGGGAATTGTCCTTGCCCATGGACATTTCTTGGAATGAGATGATTTTTAAGGTCCCTCCCAACCCAAACCATCCTACGATTCTGTGGTCCTACAGCTGCTGCCACAGGGGCTTAATCCCAGAAAGGATGAAGGGATTTAAAGGTGGAATGTTCTTCCTTTTTCAGCTCCATCCTGGCCATGCCCCAGCCCAGCCCTCTCCAGTTGGAAGCCACCACTGGAAGGCACCAAGTGGCACCTCTGTGCCTGCAGGCTCCTCCCAGGGTTTTGGGAAGGAACAGGGTGAAATCTGAGTTTTTGGAAGGGAGAGGGTGAAATGACTGCTGTCCATGCTGGCCCCTGAAGCCATGACTGAAACAAATGAGGAGAATCCTGGCTGGGAAGGGTAGAGGTGTCTTTGTTTTCCATGGGGGGCAATTTCATGGTCAGGACTCACACCCCAGGCAATCCCGTCAGTTGCAGGAGAAGAGCTGGTGGGTTTTCCCAGTCCATGGAAAGTTTGGATGCTCTTGTCCAAGAATCCCGCAGTAACCTTTGCTCTGCATCAGGAATTAAATCCCTGCCTGGCTTCCCAAGGCCCTGCTTCTCCACGGCTGTCGAACCAGCACTGGTTTTTGATGCAGACAGCAGAGGGGAGCTCATTTCTCTGTCTGGGCACTATGCGTGGTAATCCAGGCTCTGTAAATTAAATTTGGGCTGCAATTTCAGTATGCAGGGATTTGGCAAGACCCAGAGCTGCCAGCAAGCAGACGCTGCCATGATCAGCTCAGTGCAGAGCGGGCATGGATTGGGAATAAAGCTGGGAACAGTTGGGTCTAAAATCTCATCTGTGTGCAAATGTGGCTGTTCCTAATTTTTCAAATAGGACGTGCACAAGTGGGACCTGCTCCTTCTGAAGCTTTGTGACTCTCATGTTGGTTTAAATTAATTTTGCATGAACCTCACTTTCAAATCTTAAAATTAGCTCCAACTTCCCTGGCTCCCTCTTGTCTGCTCTATGGACATTTTCTTCTCTCTTTCATACTTTAATTCCCCTTTCGAAAACACTACTCTAGATTCTTCTGTGATTCCAGTTATTGTCCCATCTCTTTTCACTTATTTTATCCATGTATCTCTCTTGCATTCATTTTTTCCCCCCTCTCCATTCACCTGCTTCCACTCAGCATCATCTGTCTCCATGGAAACCACTTTGGAATGATTCCTACCTGAGCAAGTGGCCAAACCTTCCTTTATTTTTACCCCCCATTTTTCCCTTGGAGTTCTTGCTTTCTCTTGACTTTTATGGTTTGGTGGCACTGTCATCTCTGTGGGTATTCCCTGAGTATTTCTCTCTCTGCAGCCATCCCCTTCTTCCTCCCATTTCCCCTATATTTTGGAATCCTCTGGGATTTTGTACCCGTCGAGCAGTAGTTTCAATCCCAGGCAGGTTGGAAACTCTCCTGTTCATCAGTGGCTTGCAGGGCTCTGCCTTCTGTTCTCCAGTCCATCTCTTCTGATTTGAATCTTCCCCCACCTTCCCGAGGTCTCAATTTGCATATTCTTTCATCTGGGGAGCACAAATTAGGTGACATTAATCTGCTTTGCATTACCTCGTTTCATATTCGGGACCTTGTTTATCCCATCCTTCATCTTCACCTTCCACTCCTCTGCAGTTGTTTACAGCTTTATCTGAATTTCCACTGGGGCACTCCAGGAGCTGCAGAATTCAGCTCCAGCTTCCCAAAGGAGTCACTTCCCTCTAAACTCCCTCTATTACCTCTGTTAACTAAACACACTTAATAACACCATCCTTCTTCTTGCCTGCTGGCTGATGAAACCCAAGATCGTGTTTGACTTCTCTTTTCTCCCCTTTCCTACTGAATACTGCGAAAATCCACCCCTCCCTTATTTGTCCTGACAGGTAAATTACCTTCCCACCTTTCCTAAATCAATATGCCACTGTCTATCCCTGCTTCATCCATCCCTAAAATGTTCCTCCTGTGGCACTGATGACAAGGCACTGCTGCTCCTGGAGCCAAGAACCTTGACATGCACAACTGATGCTGAGAGACTCCTCAGGCTCTGGCAAAGGCTTTCCAGGGAAGCTGTGGCTGCCCCTGGATCCCTGGCAATGCCCAAGGCCAGGTTGGACGGGGTTTGAAGCACCCTGGGACAGTGGAAGATGTCCCTGCCCATGGCAGGGGGTGGAACTAGATGATCTTGAATCAACCTTCCAACCCAAACCATTCTGAGATTCTGTGATCAATACCTAATAAACATCCCAATCTGTGTCCCATTTTCCCCAGACTCTCTAGATATGCCTCACTTGCTTTTCGTGCCTCCTGAGGAGGGCAAAGTTCACAGAGCAGGTTAATAAATGCTTAATTTTCTTCTTAAATGCTTGGTATCCTCAGCCAGGGAGAACCCACCCTGTAGTGGACTGGTTTCATGGCAAGGTGCATCCAATTTGGGCAAGGTCCATCTCTTCTACGCCAAACTCTGTACCTTGTTTTCTGACTGGGAGAGTGACAAATAGCAGCAATCATTCCAAATGCCAACTGGCAGAGAGCCCTTGCTCCTACACACCCTCAGTCCTCACACAGTTGCTTATCCCCGAGCGTAGGAGCTGTTCCCATCCATGTCGTTCCCAGTGTGGAATTTGCTGCTTCCCGAGCAGGCAATTGAAGCAATGATGGTGCTGATGCCTTCAGTTTTAGCTTTTGTGTTTCCCAGATCCTGCACTGCAGCCATGCAGAGCTGTGAACCCCACAGAAAGGGGCAGCCAGTTCTGCTCCCAGCTCAGGCACACACCCCGATCCTTTTGCAGCCCCAGAGCCCAGGACACGCTGCAGCCTCGGCCCCACAAAGAGCAACCAGCAGAGAATGGAGGAGAGCGGCCTGGGAGGGTGGGATATGGGACTATTCAGCTGCTTCAGGGCCAGGATTGAGAGGGTTTCTGTGTTGGCTCTCAGCTGTTTGTTCTTCCCNTCTCCACGGCCTCAGGCCCAGAGCAGTGTTCTGCTGAGGGGCTGCACCTGGCAGCACAGGGAGCCCAAATTCCTCTGTGCCCGAGGTTCTAACAATGGGACTGCATAATCTGGAGCTGGAATTGGACAATTAATCCAAGATGGAGATGGACCAAAACTTATAAAAGTGTGAAACTCATGATATCTACATCTGGGGTGGAGCCACAGCCAGGCTCTTGTACCGCCCAAGGTGCATCCTGTGAAGGCCTTTTAACAAACCCCTGCTTTATTCCTTTGACACTGCCTGGCCTCTGTTCCAGGGAGTCTCTTTAGGCATCAGTGTGACCACAGCACTCTGCCTTGGGGACCATTTGAACCTGAAATTCCAACTTTTCCCACTTTTCTGCCCCTGTGAGCTGTCCTCGGAGCAGCTGGAGTGGGTCCAGGTGTCAGTGGGGTCCCGTGGCCATCAGGCCAGCACAGCAGGGCTGCCCTGCATGGACACGCTTGAGACACCCAGAGAAACAGCAGGGGCACTGGGCTTGAACTTCATTTTGTATTTCAGCAGCAACAGAGCAGTCAGACACCCAAGAGTAATGACAGTGGGATAATGACCTGGACGGGATAAGGAGAGGGAAGACTCAGAGCATTCCTGCTTCTTGCATTGGTTCTGAGCCATGGGAAGGCTGGTTTGGTATCAGATTTGATAATGCTGCATGTCCAAATGCTGCAGAGGCCATTGATGTGAGTATTTATACACTATTGCATTGTGGAGACAGCCTGGGACAGCTGGGGGTGTTCACCTGGAGAAGGAAAGGGTCCGGGGAGACCTTCCAGTCCCTTCCAGGGGCCTCCTAAAAAGGAGACAGAGGGACATTTTGTACAGGCAGATAGTGCCAGGACAAATGGAGTGGTTTTGAACTGGCAGACAGCAGGGCTAGATTAGGTATTAGGAATAAATTCTTTATCCAGAGCATGTTCAAGCACTAGAACAGGGAGCTCAGAGAAGCTGTGGCTGTCCTTTGATCCTTGGAATTGTCCAAAACCAGATGGGACAGGGCTTGGAGCACCCTGGGACAGTGGAATGTGTCCCTGCCATGGCAGGAGGTTGGGATGGGATGAGCTTTAAGGTCCCTTCTCACTGATTTTTTCTTTTTTTTTTTTTTTTTTTTTTTTTTCTTGTGGCTCTTTGGTTTGTACTGGCTGAGAAGGTTATGACAGCTGAAACAGGGAATGTCTCCCACCCAGGAAACCAAAGATTCCCTCCCCAGCTTGTCTGGTTTAATGTGGAGATGCAGATCCCTCAGAGGGAATCTTTGTTGATCCCACGATCTGGTCTAACTGGAGGTGGGTCTGTGTGCGAATCTGAGTGCTCTGGGGTGGGATGAAGCACTTTCTGTCACGTTAAACCCCCCTGGATCCAGCCCAGCACACCGTGGTACCCTCCTGTTACATGCTGGGAACACGTGCAATATGTCAGAGCACTTAGTCAAGGCAAGGCAGTGATATAAATAAAATAAAACTCAGCTGTTCTCTTAGCATCTATTTCATTTTTCCATTTGCAGCCACAACTGGGGAATAACTAATTCAAGTCAGAACAGCCCCAGCATGGATTTAAGCACTGCTGCTAAATTCCATGTCATGCTACCACCAGTGTCAAACCCCAGAATGAAAACACCAAGTGAAACCACCTTTGGGAGGAAAAGACAAATGAAGCATTTCCCAAACTGAGGAACACATCACATCAAGAACCCGAGGTCTGCATCAAATGCACCAATGACAATTCCCATTCACAAGACATCCCAGTGGTTCTGTTGCTCCAATTTATGCTGTGAATTGTGGATTTGCTTCCAGACAAAATGGATCTCAGTTGCCAGTTGTTTAAAGCAGCCACAGAAAAAGAAGGGGAAAAAAAAAAAAAAAGGAAAAATTAGGTCATTTTACTGGAAAAAAAAAAAAAAGTCAGGCAGGTGTGATCTCTTCTTTAATTTGAGGACCTGAATTTTAGAAATTCATAGAGAGGAAAGAAAAAATATCCCAGCTCACCTCAAAGGTGTGTCTGACACTGACCACTGGTGTTCAGTGTCCTGCTCAAACAGACGTGCTTGGTGTGCTCTCCCAGCCTCCAGAAATTTGTAGATAATTAATTTTGTATGTCTTAATTGCCATCTTAAATGCCATCTTAAATGTTTAATAACTTTTGGGGGCTTTATTCACTCATTCTTCTCTGAGCTGCTTGGGCAATTCCAGCACCCACCTCTTGCAGTGAGGCCTTTCCTTAACTGCCCTGAACCAGTCACCTCCTCATTTCCCTGAGGTTCCCTCAATTCTTGGCTGAAAACATCAGTGAACAGCTGTTTCCCATTAATTTTCTCCAAGACCTTCATCTTTTTACAGATTTCCAACATAATTCTCCCTTTCCCCTTATTTTTTTTCCCCCATTTTTCCATACCCAGAGACCTGTGGTACCTCTATGACCATTCTTGCTGGGGGAGCCACCCCACTGCTTCCCAACCTTCCCACAGAACCTTCTCCTTCCCATGAAACCTTTACCTTCCAATGGAACCTTTTCCTTCTCATGGAACTTTTTCTTTCCCATGAAACCTCTTCCTTCCATTAAACCTTTTCCTTCCCACAGAACTTTTTCTTTCCCACAGAGCCTTTTCCTTCCCACAGAACCTTTTCCTTCCCATTAAACCTTTTCCTTCTCATGGAACCTTTTCCTTCCAATGGAACCTTTTCCTTCCCATTAAACCTTTTCCTTCCTTTGGAACACTTTCCTTCCCACAGAACCTTTTCCTTCCCATTAAACCTTTTCCTTCCCACAGAACATTTTCCTTCCCACAGAAACATCTCCTTCCCATGAAACCTTTACCTTCCAATGGAACCTTTTCCTTCTCATGGAACTTTTTCCTTCCCATGAAACCTCTTCCTTCCATTAAACCTTTTCCTTCCCATTAAACCTTTTCCTTCCCACAGAACATTTTCCTTCCCATTACACATTTCCCTTCCCATTAAACTTTTCCCTTCATACAGAACATTTTCCTTCCCATTAAACCTTTTCCTAACCCTAACCCTTTCCCAGCTCTACTTTATCCTTCCCCAGACCAGGAATCCAGTGTTACACCCAGTGTTCATGGCACACACAAAACCCAAGGAAATATCAAAAAATATTGGCAAAATCGGAGCTGTGTTCACCTTCTGTGGCTGCCCAAGGACATGAAGGAAAGGGGAGGATGATAAATTCATTGAGAAAAAAAATAAATTGGAAAACACAGACAAGGGCTGAGGGCCCCCAGCTTCACTTAAGGATCGTGAAAAATCATAAAGAAGCAGCTAAGCATCCAAAAATCTGTCTCCTAAGGAGGAATCAGTTGTCCTGATTAAGGACACGGCCTTGCCAGGCCCCATACAGACATTTGGTGTAAATTAGGATGTCTGTGGTGATATTGCAGGAGGCAGGAAAACCTTCAGCACCTGGTCATTCATTTGCCAAATGTTCAGGGATTAGCAGAGGTTAAACAGACTCCATAAATGTCAGATGTCGACAGCACCACTTCCAGCAATAATAAACTTGAAGCAGAAGAAAGTTCCCTTAAAATATCAACCTTTCACCCAGCAGGGCTCATTCCAGGCTTTAAAAGATGCTGCACATTACTGGCCTGTAAATAATGGTAATGGAAAGGTCAGGCAACCTGTTAGGAAAATCTCACTGCTCGGTGAATGAGCTTGGAAAATCCCAGCTGGTGTGAAAATCCAGTGTTACAGCCCTGGGGGTTTTTTTGTGTCCAGCCTGTCTCAATTCACAGAGCTAAACCCTGTCCTTGCTCTGAAATGATCTTGAAGCGACTGCACCACATGTCAGAGTTGGCTCAAGTTGAAATTTTAACCTGTTTTTCCTGATGATCTTATTAATGTCCTTCAGAAGAAAGTTTTGCTGTTTGTAATATATTTTTCTTTTATAGGAAATTTGAAAAAAAAATTATCTGGAGGCACAAAAAAGAAACAAACCAAAAAACAGCCAAGAAAGAATAAAAGAAAATAAATGTGGTGAGGAGGATGCAGCACGTGCAAGGTCAGGCTCTGCTCCCGGGGAACAGGGACAGGAGGAGAGGGAACGGCCTCAGGCTGGGCCAGGGGAGGCTCAGGGTGGATACTGGGAAAATCCCAATTTTTTTGTTTTTTGGTCAAGCCCCAGCACAGCTGTCTGGGACAGAGATGGAGTCCCCTTCCTAAAAGTGTTCAAAAAACATGTGGACGTGGCACTTGACATGATTTAATGGTGACCAGGGGGTTGGGTTCACAGTTGAACTCCATGATCTTTTCCAGCCTTAAGAATTCTATGATCCTATGAATAAAAATATATTACTCAATAAAGATGACCCCATTTTTTTCCCCCAACGTGGCCAGAAAGCAGCGTACCTTTTTTCCCCCTCTCTTTTTTCCCCTCTGTTCTTTCCAAACATTGAATATCTCTGGGAAAACAAGAAACGACTCAGAATTTACAGCAGGCTATTTATTTTTTTAAAAAATTTTCCCCTGATAGATTTCAATAAAGACTAGGTAGGTCAGTGCTGCACTGCTCAAAAGTTTATTTACTTCCCACTGTGATTTCTCCTTGAAAGAGTAAGGGCAGAGTAACCTTTGGATCTTCAAAAGCTCTGTCACTGCTGTGATTACTCCAAGAGAAATTTGTGTATTGTTGGGTTGGCAGCGAGCGTTCGATGCCGCCAGAGATTCCCGTTAATAGCTCAGGTGAGCCACGGCTCCTTGGATGTTTCTATCCTGCATCTCATTAATTAATCTACTCCAGCCAGCTCTTCCTGATCCATTGTATATTCCCTGCTTATGCAGCCTTATCGACCTGACCCTGGGGAAAATCAATTCTTGTAATCTATCTTATTACATTTAAATATATGTACAGAACTTGATAGAGTACAACAGCAGCGGGGCTTGGGAGAGGCAGGGGAAAAAAAAAAAAAAAGCCTGGGAAGGGGGAGGAAAAGCCCTGCAGATCTGCCCCAATTTAGGGTTTTTCCAAGTTCAGGCCAATACAAACTAAGAACAAGGATGGAGGGAAAGGGGTCACGTTTATATCGGGTGAGGGCAACAACAGTTTCTGGGACATAAATTCCCAGAAATCCAGGGTTATGTTCCCAAGGCTGCCAGAGTTCCAGGAGTGTTTGGACAATGCTCCCAAGGACAGGGTGGGATTGTAGGGGTGTCTCTACAGGGCCAGGAGCTGCTGATCCTTGCTGATCCCTTCAAACTTCGTGTATTCCATGATTCCACGAAAAGCCCTGAGAGTTCATGCTTTTAACTCTGGATTTCCCTGCTATTTTAGTCAAGAATGGGCCTTAAAAAGCAAACCCGTTTTTATTCATTGGTCCAATAAAAACGGTGTCATTTTCCTTCTTTTGTCGTTATTAAATGTTTTCATATTTAAGTAGAACTCGATAGATAAGGTGACCTGAATTTCCTCAGAGGCTGCTGTCCACAGAAGCTGTGGCTGCCCCTGGATCCCTGGAAGTGTCCAAGGCCAGGCTGGACGGGGCTTGGAGCACCCTGGGGCAGTGGAAGGTGGCAGGGGGTGGCACTAGATGATCTTTCTTCCCTTCCCACCCAAACCTTTCCATGGTTCTGTGATGAGGCTGACANTTTGCAGTGGTTGGAACAGGGGGGAAAAAAAAAAAAAAAAAAAAAAAAAAAAGAAAGAAAGAAAAAAAGATCTGGGGATGTAAAGGACACACTTTGATCCATGGTGGGATTCTTCTTGTAACTAATCCCTGGGGACAAGAAGGAGAATAAACAATCAGGAAGGGTTAGCATGGATTTGCCAAGCATAAATCATTCCTGACTAGTTTCCCCAGGCTGTTCACAGTGATGCTTTGGTGAGAGGACTGGAGAGAGTGGACATGGAAGCAGGAGAGTTTCAGACTGGAAATAAGGATAAATTTTGATATGAGACTGGTCAGGCATTGGAAGAAGTTTCCCAGCAAGGCTTTGCCAAGACAAAAGGATGACATGTGGATAACTGAAAGTAGCATCCAAAAGGGAAAGAATTGATTTTGTTCTCTTAATTTTGATTTCCAGTAAGTGAGAAGCAGAACAGACCCACCAAGGAATCAGAAGTTGATGTGCAGACACCACAAAAGCCCTCCAAAGACAGAAGGTGGTATGTTGAGGCTGATTTGTAGAACAGATGGAGCTGTTGATGTGAGCTGATTTTCTCTTAGAAAGAAGTGAATGCCTTTAAAAGTGGCCAATAAGAGCCCTGGGGATTATCCATCTAAGGAAAGGCAGCGCAGAGTGCTCCTGGCTGGTGTTGTCCCTTTTTTCCTGCGTGTTCATTTGAGATGGAAAAGGGGTGAGTTTGCTGAATCCAGGAAAAAAAAAAAACAAAAACAACTTCCTGTGACCCAGAATGGATAGAAATGGGTGCAAGAGCACCAAAAATAATCTGAAAACGCCATTTTCTAATGGGAATCTGCACAGCCTTCTTCTTTTTTGCCCCTCTCCTTTGTTTTTTCTTGCTAAGCCGACTTTAGAGAGAAGGGACAGGAGGATGTAAAGCCTTGCTCTGGCTGCCTTCCCTCTGACAACAGAGGCAATGACAAACCCGAGATGCTGCCAGCCTTCCTTCAAGGGCTGGATTGATGTCCCTGCCTCGTGCTCAGACCCAGCTGGGAGAAGGGGAATTAGGCCTTGTCTTTCAATTACTGCTGTTTTGCTCAGGGCCCGCACATTGAAGCCTCCCAGCGGAGAAGTCCCCTCTTACCGCTTCTAATCTCCGGATTGTATTTGAAAATAAAGCTTTTAATTAAAACTGGCATTTCTCAGCTTCCCACTGGCAGCCAACATCTGCCTGTGAAGGAATATCTTTTGTGACACGGGCGGTACAGAAGCCCAGTGGTGAAGACAGTAAATAATTCTCCCCTCTCCTGCCAGCAGCCGAGATGAGCTCCTCCACACTTCGGGCCATGACAGACCCCTCGGCCTTTCCCAGCAGCCAGGGGGTTAATCCAGTGACCTGGCTGGATTCCAGCTCGAGTGATCTCTGTCTCAAATCCCCCACCCCGCAGTTCCACGGTGATATAATCCCCTGCCCCTCTTCTGTCATTACAGAATCACAGAATCGAGGAATATCCTGAGCTGGAAGGGCCTCTGGAAGGTTCATCCAGTGCAGCTCCCGGCCCTGCACAGACACCCTGACATTCCCATCCTGGGCATCCCTGGGAGCGTGGTCCAAACCCTCCTGGAGCATTCCCTGGGGAGCCTGGGCAGTGCCAGCACCCTCTGAGGGAAAAAAAACCCTTTCCCTGAAATCCAGCCTGACCCAGTTCCAGAGGAGCTGTTCATGCCCAGAGTTAAACAGTCCTCAGCTGGCTTGGGCAGAACAGCCTTTCCTAGGTGGGCTCTTCCCCAAAATCACGCCAAGGCATCTTTTCCCAACCCCAAGATGCTGCTGCCCCTGCTCTGAAGACAAACCTTGTGAAAAAATGTCATCCCCAAAGCAATATTTTGGCAGAGCTTTCAGCAGCTGACAGGGACCATTTCAAACGCTGCAGCCTCAGTAATATCACAACACTGCCTGCATTATCTCACTTAATTAACACCCAAGGATGAAGAGTCTTAACAATTTTGGCAAAGTTCTTTAAGGGCTTGAACTGCACAATGACACAATTGAATCCTCTCCTGACATCTTTTAAATGTGATGTGAATCTTTTTTGTGTTCAAAGTGAGGATCTTGACATGTAAGTTAATTTTATTACGCCTCTCCTGAGGGCAGGGTTTTTCCTCTGCTCACAGTTGCATATTCTGATGTGGGGTAATCGTCTCTCGCCCTCCTCCCCGCACTTCAGGCACTTTTTGCACCAAATCTGTCATGTTCAGCATAATCCTGGTAAAGGAGAATGGGGAGAGGGCAGATGGAAATGACTTCTAGACAGTTTCTCTGATAGTCACACTAGGGGTCTGTGCTCTGACTTTTACAAGTTTCATGATATTCTAGAACTCCATCCACAAAAAAAAAAAAAAAAAAAAAAAAAAAGGAAAAAAACCCCAAACCCAGGTGGGAAATGATGATGATACAACACCAGACAATAAAAATCAACATCAATTATCCTCCAGCACTGGCAACCCAGGGGTTATGAAAGTCAAGGAAAAACAATAAATAGAAAACAAATGTGGCCTCAGGAGTTTGTTCATGAATTTCCATGGCAATAGCATGTTCCCAAACCTGGAATAGCCTCAAATCAGATATTAAAGCTCAGAATCATCTCTGCTGACACCCCGTTTCTGTCTGACACAGCTGACATTACCCTGCAAACGCTTCATGGTTTTAGCAGCTTTTCCCCTCCCATCATTAAATATTTAACAGCTCTAATTTAACACTGGGATGTTTCGGTGCAGTTGTTTGGGCCGTGGACTGAACTGTGCAGATGAGAGAGGAAATTGTTTATCAGTCCCACACTGAGCAAGGACATTTGGTGTTTCCATGCCCAATCCCTGTTGCCACACAGCCTCTTATATCGAGGTTGTGGCTGCCCCTGGATCCCTGGCATGCCCAAGGCCAGGCTGGATGGGCTTGGAGCAGCCTGGGACAGTGGGAGGTGTCCCTGCCATGGCAGGGAGGTTGGAATGGGATGATCTTGAAGGTTCCTTCAACCCAAACATCTCCATGAGCTTTAATTTAACTTTTCCGTCTTTTCTGCTGACTGGATCCATTTGCAAAAGAGAAAATGTTCCTCCAAATTCAACTGTAAAGCAAAGCATGGCCTGTGGCTTATTTTGGGATAATCCTGGACAAAAAAAAAAAAGAAAAAAAAAAAAAAAAAAAAAAAAAAAAAGGTCTGTTTTGGGCACTTCCCAAAAGGAGTCAAGTGAGGGAAAGACAAATTACATCCTCCACAGGGTCTTTTGAAAAATCTCACCCTTAAAGCATTTTGGAACAACAAATGTGACAGAAGTGGACGTTTCCCTGTGGGATGTGAGGCCTCAGGCCTTGGCTGCCTTTCAGTGAGGGTCATTTAATTAATCCAGCCCCGTTCTGCTGCCGTCAGGATGTTCTGCCTCCAGAGCAGGGCCCTGCCACGGCCGCTCCGTGCGTGTGCTGGACAACCATTAAAAGATAAGAACTGCAATTCAAATTCGTATAAAAAGATCTGAATAGACAGGGTCCCAAGTTGCATGAAAGAAAGAAAAGCACAATCAGCATTTGTACTACTGGAAAAAAAAAAAAAAGTGGCCACGGGGTCTGAATCTTTGCACAGGGCATCTGTGGATGTGGCACTCCTGCAAGTTCCCTGACGGACTGGCAGTGCAAAAGTGAAAATCAGAGCTGAGGACTGGCCTGGACCTGCTTTGTGAGGTGGAAAATGGATGTGGGAGTAAAACTTGTCAAATACTTTGGTTACAAGGGAGTAGAACAAATCACTCTTAGATTTCTTTCTATTTACAGGTAGAAAATCTCCCTGCAGGAATGATGCCCTTATGAGACTAGACTGGAAAATGAACAGACCTGAAACAGATCCTGGATCTTCATCAAAATTTACATTTTATATTTTAAAATTGAATCGCCAGGTCCAAACCTGCCAGTGGTTCAGAGTCTGGGCTGAAACTGCAGCCTGGTAAAGGGGATTTTGGACATCACCTGCAAAGTCTGCAGAGTGATCCAACACCAGAAGGTCTCAGGACAGCTCTGGACTTGCTGAGCTGGGTGTCCCTGTGACCACAAACATGCCCTGAATGAGGGCTTTGTGCCCTTTGTGCTCTGGGGACACCCCCACGGCCACTGCCCAGTACAAACCAGCCAGGGTGGGGACAGGGGATGGACACAGCCCTGGGGGCACCAGGGAAGGAGGAGAACCCCCCCATGGACAGCTCACCCCCACCAGAGCTCGGGAGGAGAACAAGGTGTTCTGCATTTCTCTTATCTTAGGGCTGAGATCTCAGGAAGCTCTGTCCCTTTTCCCTTGGAGAGCAATTCCCAGCTCTGATTTGGATTTTGCCAGGTACAGATCAAGGGTATCTCAGAGCATCTGCCTTTGGCTCGGCTGCATCAGTAATAGCAGACCCTCATCTTGCTGAGCAGAATTTTCTATTATAGGCAGGAGTGTTATTAAGAAAATGCTCACCTCCTGATATTCCCAAGGGAATGAAACACCTCTCTCACCTCTCTCACATCTCAGCAGCCCCGCAGGCTGAATAGATGCAGGAATTTTACTGCCCTTGGGAACAATCTTTCCCCGAGAACAAAACCCAACAAACTGTAATTTGGCAGCCAATGTCATCTCCAGCATAATCAAGTATTGACTTAATTAGAAACCCTTTTAAGTGATGCATTGGGAGAAAAACACTTTTTTTTTTTTCCAAAGTATTCCTCATTTGTAATTATTATTTCACTTGTGAATCTTCCACACTCCATTGAAAATGCCATATGGAAAACAAATTAGTTTGCTACAGTGACTAATGTTTATTGCCTCTGCTGCTCTGAAGTTTTGGGCCAAGTTTTTAAATCATCAGTGCTTTCTCTGGCAAAAGTGCCAGAGAGAAATTGGTGTGGATGAGCAAAGTGTGGAGAGGAATAGGAGCAAAACTCCAGGGAACAGCAGCATGTCCCACCTGGGCACTGGGAGTAATCCAGGAATTTCAGAGCAGGCAGTTCTTTATTTCATGCCTAAAAACGTTGGACGTGCTCAGTAGGAGAGAACCGAGGTGCTGCTGCTTTCTCTGAGAGAGGGATGATGGTGTTCCTGCTGGTTTTGGGAAGGTCATTCTGAGCTGCACGGCTGTGCAAGGCATTTGCACCTTCCTTTAGCCGAGTCTCTCCACATGGAATAAAATAAAAAACATAACATAACATAACATAACATAACATAACATGACATAACATAACATAACATAACATAACATAACATAACATAACATAACATAACATAACATAACATAACATAGTTAATAGAATGCATTTTGCTTATACTGCACCTGTCGTTCCAGGCTTGAGTTTTACTCAGGGCTCTCCCCTGATCCTTCAGGATAACACTGGGTTATCCTGAAGTGCCTTTCCCCCCCCCCCCCCCCCCCCTTTT
>VWZN01002557.1:124045-135215 GCA_013396955.1 Regulus satrapa | reverse complement strand
CCCCCCCGTTATTCTTCCCCTTCATTTAAGTGCAGGCATTGCTTGCACAGCCCAGTGACCTCCAGGGTGATCCTGCTTCCCTTTTTTTGAAGCCTGGCCACAGGCTGGACTCTCTCCCACCTTCTGCTGCATTTTCCAGCTCCTGTTTCCAAGCAGGCAGGAACAGAAGCAGCTCCTTTGTCGGGAATGTTTGGCCTCGCACTGCTGACTCACTCAGGCAGAAGCCTCTGGCTCTCCTTCCAGCCTTCTCCAGGTTATTGCAATAACCATAAAAGATGGGATTTCACTTTTCCTTTCGAATCCTTCCCGTGGAGTCGGAAGGGACCATCTGGATCCGAGCGCGCAAAGCCGGCGAGAGTTTTTTTCACTCCCGTGCTCTGGGAATTTAATGGAAGCTCTGATCAAAGTTTCCATGGCAGAGTCCTGCAGGAGCAAGCTCTGCTCCTGACGGCCATATGGAATTCCCACGGGAGAGGTGGCATCTGGAGGGTGCCCACGGGACGCGCGTTAATAAAAATGAGGATTGGGAACGCGGCTCGAGTGAAACAACTCCGTCATCCAAAGGCAGGAGCACAAAGTCTTGGAGAGTGTGGGAGTTGCTCAGGACGAAGGACTCCAGGGTTTGGACTGTTTGTATCATCATTAGGTATTATTTATTACTAATAATATATTAATCACTGCTTGGAGGGCAGGACAGTTGGCAGCAGTGACTCTATTAGCCGAAATGATGAGTGTTTCAAAACACCATCTGTTGCTGGTTACCTCGAAGCCACGAAAATAGAAACCCAATTTACATACTGGACTCTGCTGAGGACACACTGCTGGGCACAGGCTCCGTGATTGAGAAGGAAATTGCCTCTTGCTGCTCCCGTTCCTGTCTGTCTGCACCTCCTGCCTCTCTCTTCCAATGGATTCCGATGCTCTTGTCAGCTTCTGCATCTCTGCAGCGTGGAACCATTTATTAACTAACCCCAGATAGAAAATACAGGACACAAAAAATCTTCCCAGTTATCACAGGCCACCACAGCAACTGGAGGGAAGAGCGCTCTGCTGCTGTTACCTCCGAAATCTCTGGAATAAAAGGGAATACACACATTTAGGCTTCCCATTCAGGATGTAAATCCTGCATTAAAAACACACAGGACGCAACGCACGTCCTTTAACAGGAAACCCTGTTAATGTGGCAAAGTGAAGGACTTGAAAATTAGGGAATGCCAGATTGATTGTTGCCATGGAGAAGTCCTTGAGAGCATTAATCATTGCCTGGAGAGCTGGGATTGAAGAGAGTGCAGAAAATAAAAGTGTGGGGCCATGCATGGGAACAGCCCCTCCCGTGGCTGCTGATCAGACCCACCCCGTTATCCCAGCATGGAAGGATCAATCCTGCAGGGGGAATCTCAGTGGGATCAGGTGTTTGACGGACAGGGATCAGCAAAAGTGGGGTCACAGACCTTGGGGAGCACGGTGTGGGGCTGGAAATAATTGTGGGGCAGGGATGGGCATCACCCCAGATGTTCAGGATGCTGCACAGGGTCCATCTCCTCGGAGTGTGAGCCCTGAGGAGCTCTCAGCTCTGCCAGGGCTTGTGTGATCCTGAGCCAGACCCTCTCCTGCTCTGTGCCTCGCTTTTTGTACCTGTAAAATAGGGATGCAAGTGCTTCACTTTCCAGATGCCTTTGTGAGCAAAATGCTATTCAGTATCAATTATCAATTTATACATGACATATGGTATATTACATATTAGATGGGTGCATTTCTCAATGTAAATTAAAGCTCTTTGAAACCACAACCATAGAAACACAGAATGGTTTGGGTCGGAAGGGAACTTAAAGCACTTTTAATTACAACCTCCCTGGCAGGGACACCTCCCACTGTCCCAGGCTGCTCCAAGCCCATCCAGCCTGGCCTTGGGCATGCCAGGGATCCAGGGGCAGCCACAACCTCGATATAAGAGGCTGTGTGGCAACAGGGATTGGGCATGGAAACACCAAATGTCCTTGCTCAGTGTGGGACTGATAAACAATTTCCTCTCTCATCTGCACAGTTCAGTCCACGGCCCAAACAACTGCACCGAAACATCCCAGTGTTAAATTAGAGCTGTTAAATATTTAATGATGGGAGGGGAAAAGCTGCTAAAACCATGAAGCGTTTACGGGGCATCAGCAGAGATGATTCTGAGACCAAACCTGGACACAGCACCCCAGGTGGGGTCACAAAACTGCATTTTAGGTGCCTGTCTTTGTTTCCTCTCCCAGCTTTGTTACTTCTTCCCCATTCCAGCTGATTAAAAAAGATCCGTCTCTTTCACTGCCCTTCGATGTGAGCATTGGCTGCCCTTTACTCGCCACTCAGGTTTAATATTCCCAAATTTTATTAACCAGTTATTTACAAACTGCCAAATCAAACAGATTAGCAAGCAAGACCGAAAACAAGACAAAAGATCCTGTGTTAGTGTCTGACTGAGTAAATAATCTGCTTGGGTCATGCATAATTAATCAGTTTGCTGTTTCACCATTCCTGATCATCCTGGCAAATAACACCCAACTCTGGGTTTTGCTTGGATTGCCTCTGTTGCACACACAAAGCGGTTGACTGCACGATTTCTCCCAGAAAGGAAAAGAGCAAATTTCACAGACCAAACCTCTGGAGAAGCTGGCCACCTCCCCACACAAACCTGGGAGTACTGGGCTGTGTGAGTGGAATATTAGTGATAAAAACCTTCCCAAAAAAGGGATCAAGCATCTAAAGAAACATGGCACGACCCAGCTTTCCCCAGTACGAGGCCACAACAGCTGCTCCAGACAGAAATATTAAATTTAGGTTGGTTTATTGTATTTTAATAAGAATCTGACTAGGGAAATAATTTCACAATATGTTTAATAATGTTAGATCATTTATGTTAATGTTTAATCTGTTAGATCTGCTGAGGTACCAGCAAAGACAAGACATCCTTGTCAAGGTTGTGCCAAAGGAAAGGACAACCAAAGCTCTTTTCCACTTTGACTCCCACGATCCTTTTTTATGCAGTTTTCCCCTTTCAAGCTCATAATGGAATTGCAACTGCTCCCTCCTCGTCAGGATGAGGCAAACTCAGCCATGGAGCAGAGATTTCATCCCGCTCACACTGAAAGCTCTGGCCTTGCTGGGAGGAATTCTCCTAGGCAAAAATTGGAGTGGCAGGATGCACAGAGGCACCTGAGGCTCAGCCAACCCCGTTTCTGGGAATCACAGAATCCCAGGATGCTTTGGGTTGGAAGGACATTAAAGTCCACCCAGTGCCACCCCCTGCCATGGGCAGGGACACCTTCCACTGCCCCAGGCTGCTCCAGCCCCATCCAGCCTGGCCTTGGGCACTGCCAGGGATCCAGGGGCAGCCACAGCTGCTCTGGGCACCCTGTGCCAGTTGTCACCACCTTCACAGTAAAGAATTTCTTCCTAAAATCCCATTGTCAGCAGGCTGAGGGGTCTGACACCAGCAGTAAGACAGGACACTTCCCCAGATTTCCCCCTTCTGCTTCCACAGGATGACCCCAACCCAATCTGAGCAGAGATTTTCACCCGAGTTTCCAGAGCAGGGCAAGAGTCGGTTCCTCATCTTGATCTTCCCAGTGCCCACACTATTAATTAACACACTTAATTGATGATTCTGAAATCCTTGGCAGCTACGGGGACAGGATTTTTAACACCAGTGGAGGTCACCAGTTCACCCACTTTGCCTTCCTTTGCCCACACTCCCGAGGAGAGGCTGCTGCAGGCACCCAGGGTGCACATGGAGGATTTACTTTTCCTTCAGCTTTCCCCCAAATCCTTGCAGATCTGCTTCATAAAATGCATTTCTCCTCCTTTAGCACCCATCGTCTGTTACGCTTCCTTCTGTGAGGCTGAGAAGCTCCAATATTTTCCCCTTGTGGAAGTGTTTCAGCTCTGTAATCAAAGAACCCATCAGTCATCTGGCAGTCAAGGCAGAAGCACTGAACTCCCTGACTCACTGTCAAGCTTTATTTCAACCACGGAGTTGTTTCCACAGTGCACCTACCTCTGGAATACGTTTTTTTGGGGCAGGATGTCATCCCTGGTGTCCCTCACACTGCATTCAGAGGGAAATTCACCTCCTTCAATTAGTCACTGTTCTCCTGAATTGTTTAATCTCCTCTTTAATTATCACGGCACTTCCACAACGGAGCTGTCAGCCTGTTGGAAAATTCACTATTGGAAAAGCAAACAGTGCCAGTGGAGTAACCTGGATGGCAAATAGAGGACTTTTCCCTGCTGATTCCCACAGACTGGGTCTTGTTTAAAGCTCCTATAATGAGCTGAAGGAAATACAGGCACATTTCAATTAAAGAACCACGATCTCCCTGGGGAAGGCTCTCAAGAAAATTGTGTAAAGAAACAATCTGACTGCTCTCCATTTTGGGTTTGGATACACGGAATTAAGGTCTCTTGAAGAATAAAATATTTCTGGCATTAGGCAAGGTGGAGCAAAGTGATGCTGATCCATCTTCCTCCAATAAACTTAAGGCCACTGGATTTAACCACGGGTTTTGCTTTTCCCCCAAAGATCAACCCTAAGACTGAGGTTTGAATTTCCCTGTAGAAACGGAGGGGTTTCAATGAATGAATATCCAGGACTGCTAAGCATCGTATTTTCTTTTGAAGAGTTAACTACCAAACCTCTAAAGAATTTTACATGAATCCTACTCCATTTTTAAGCTGTATCCTGCACAATTTTTAAGTAGGATTCCTACATAATTTTAAAGTTTCCCTCTTAGTTTACGAGCTGCTCTTTCACATGATATTGGATATTTTGGACAGCCTGGACAAACTGCATTATAGGAAAAAAGTCGATTTTAGTGACAGTGGAGGTGATGTCCCAACATGGGACAACTCCTCTCATGCTGGAAGGACTGGGAATAGGATTCAGGACAAGAGTAGTGTGGAAGTGGAAGGATCCAACTCATAAATAAAGAGACAAAGCACAGAAAATTTCATTACAGGAGGGTGAAGACTGTTGTATTTGTATCCGAGCGAGTATTTGCATCCTGATTTTTCCAGACCTCCTTTCCTGTGTTAATGGGAGACAGTAAAGACTTCCCCCCCCCCTCTGTGACTTCGGAGTTTTCCCCCACACGCTCCCTCAAGGAGATCCCACCTTGCACATTGGAAAAGTAATTTCTCTTCTGATTTTTCCTTTCTCTCCTTTCCCTCTTGATCCTTTTTCCTGGTGGCCAGACCATGCCCAGGCTGATGCTGAGCTCCATCTCCACGTCCCCACGGACACCCAGTGACTCTTCCCAGGAGCTCACCGTGCCCACGCTGCTCTTTCCCCTGTGCTCCCTGTGCACACCTGGCCTTGGCCTTTCTGGCTGCTGAGGAAGCACAAAAAACAAACAGACAGCTCTGACTGTGTTTTCCAGAGAGGAATTCTGCAGTTCAGCCCTCCCACCCCAAAAAAAAAAAAAAAAAAAAAAAAAAAAAAAAAAAAAAAAAAAAAAAAAAATTCAAAACAACCCCAAAAAAATGAGGGAGGGAGGTGTTTAACGGTGTGGTGAATATTAACTGGGATAACTTCAAATCTCTCTCTCTGTTCAGGCAGAGCAGAAAGGGCAGGCAATGATCAAAACCCTGCTGGTGAAAGCAGCTCCCAGGCCCCGTGACTCAAGGCCAGCCGCTCTCTCCATGGAAGTCCCGGCCCTTGATGCTCCCTGCAGGAGGCACTCGGATGTCTCCTGGATGATGCTCCAGCCCAGCCAAGTTCTCTGATGAAAAACTCCACGGGAGGCAGAGCCTGGTGAAGGTCAGGGAACATCGGAGCTGACACTGATGTGAAACACAAAATCCTCCTGCTTTTGTGGCCGAGCAGCTGGAGCCCAGCCCCGGGCTCAGCCCAGCCTGGAGGCACCCAGGCACAGGAGACCACCCCTGCCAGGCCATCCCTGTCCTCAGGGATCACCTGAACCCACGGAGCTCTTTGTGGCATCCAGTCCATCCACTCTGCCAGAAACAGCCACTTTAAAACTCATTTCTGAAGTCCCTTGGTCCTTTCTGTCTCTTAACCAGACAAAAACCCCAGTACACAACATGCTCTGTATGACCACAACCATCTTAATTTCTATTTTATTTGTACTGAGGAATGGATGAGAAGTCATAACTGAAGTTCAGCTTTGCAATGAAGCTTAATTTAAGATTAGAGGAGTTTTATCTGTGCCTGGGAATGTCAGGATTATTCACAAAGTGATTGCTTGGAATGGATCAAATCTGGCCCTTTTTTTTCTTGCCACTCATTCAGTAATTGGGCCCGAGTTCATCAGCTGAAGAGAAAACACAGATAAGAAATGTTTGGGAAAGAATTTTTATTGCTTCAAAGATTTAATATTCAGACATTATAGACTTGAGTAAATTCTAATTGTGTTTCTAACTCTACATTTAATAAATGGACCATGGAAAAGGAAAGAAAAAAAAGGTCTGTGAGCAGTGGGAGGAAAAAACAGGAAATGAGACCATGAATCAAACGTGGACTTGGAGATGACAGTCGGGCAGGCTACAAATCCCACAGCTCACTTGCTGCTGATGGGAACCACACCAGTCAGATAAAAGGATATCAACATAAATTATCACAGATTACTGTGACATTATGTTAATATATCACACTTTGAAGTCCATAGGTAAATCCGAGGGTCTTGTATGTAACAAATTAAGCACTGAACTCACCTTTTCTTTCTTAGTTTTTTTGCTCAGAAAAAGAAGGAAAAAAAAATCGGCGTTGATCAGAGTGTGAACCTGTCAGGAGCTGAAACTCGTGCCAACAGCACCAACAGCACCAGGGTTTGGCACAGCAGGGGTGGCTGCCACGGTCCAGCACAAGGCTCAGGGGCTACCCCGGCACAAATCCAGCCTGGGGGAGAGTCCTGGGAGGAGAACTGGGGGGTGTTGGTGGGTGAGAGCTGGACATGCCCTGAGGGGCACTGAGAGAANCCAGGGAATGGCTCCCAGTGCCAGAGGGCAGCGATGGATGGGATCTGAGGATTCCTGGCTGGGCTGGAATTGCCAGAGCAGCTGGGGCTGCCCTGGATCCCTGGAATGTCCAAGGCCAAAGGTGTCCCTGCCATGACAGGGGTGGCACTGGATGGGCTGGAATGTCCCTCCCAACCCAGCGCATCCCTGACAGCTGGCATGTCCTGCAGACAGGTGCCCCGAGGTGCTCATGGAATGCCATTTCCACAGAAATGTTCCAGGCCCTTCCCACACTGGGAGACCCCGCAGACGTCGCTGAACCTCAGGGGCTACTGAGGAGGAGCACCTGGCAAAGCCACAGCGGGCACGACAGAGACTTGTGAGGAAGTTTTTAGAGGAAAACGGACATTGAAGGAAAGGCTTTATAAAATCAGGCCTTGCTCTGCTAAATTCATGGCTGGTTTGTCATTGCTGTGTGTAGCTGAGGGGGTCTGTGAGTTCCCATGTGAAAACCATCCTGAGAATGAGGGTTCGTTAATGACAAGTTATTCCTGGGTGGAAAACAACTGCACCTGCATTAAACAAGGAATCTGTTTCATGGAAGTCAGTGGGCAAAATACATAAACTAACCAAGAACCGAAAGGTTTGACAGAGAAGTAAAATATCTTTTATAAACCAATAGGGTAATTGGCAAGAAAAATTGACCAAGTGGAGTCAGACATGAGGTCTGAAAAAGCTGCATAAAAATAAGTCGTGTGAAATAAAGAATTAGCATCTGTTTGTTCATATTTGGAGTGTGCCATGTCCAGTTTACCTTCTCAGAGACTGAGCAGGAGGGGACAAAACCTGACAGCAGGAGTGCAGGGAGCACCTCACCCACACAGGGTTTCTGTGGCAAATTCCTGACACAAGAGCCTGGATTTTAATCCTTATTTGCTCCTGGGCTCATTAGGATTTATTTGGGAATGCCTGACAAGGCTGTTCTTCAGTACTGGTTGAGTACATGAGAAAAAAATCAGCTTTGAGTGGTAAATATTTCTGCCACAGTGGAATATATTCAGACAAGGACTAACAGGATTGGACAAGAGTGTTGTGTTTTAACAATCAGGTGTTTAGAATCTGGCCACAAAAATGGAAAATGTGCAAAAGCTCATGGCAGCACAAAGAGTGGAAGCTTTTAACCCAAAAAAACCCACAAAAAACCCCAAAAAACCCCAACCTAATAATTGTTTTGGGCATTGGTTGAGGCCCCACCTCGATTCCTGTGTTCAGTTTAGGACCTTCATGACAAGAAGGAAATCGAGGAGCTGGAAAACCCCTTTTGGAAGGAATTTTCCCAATATCCACTCTGAGCCTCCCCTGAAGCTGTTCTCTCTCCTCCTGTCCCTGTTCCAAACCCTGTTTCCAGGGTTTTCCCAAATTTATCTGTGATTCTCGGATTGGAAGTTCCTGCTCATTTTCCAGATTCTCCATTAAATACCTGGAGTTTACCAGTCTGAGATGGATTTTCTGCTTACCCACATCTGAAGAGGGTTCGGATCAATCAACATCCGAAGCAATTAATAGTTGTATATTGATTGCTACACTTTTATTTGCCATTCTGCTTTTTTGTTGTCTTTTTCTCCTGGCAGAAATGCACTCTGCTAACCACTGAAGGGAACTCCTACAGTCCTATGTACCACAATTACACCACTCTTAAAATAAGCCCATTATTTAGGTGAACATATAAAAAGGTGCACTTTTACATGGCACAACTTCCCTTTCTATTTGCAAACTGCTCCTGGGAGTTATGAGCTGGACACGAGTTTATTTGCCAGTAGTTAACAAATGAATTGAAAATTTGTTGTAGCTTATTCCAACATTAACTTCTAATAGTTTGGAGTTTTTTTATCCATCTATTACCCTCGAAAGAGCTCTCCAGTAGGTCTGACAGTCCACAGAGAGAAGCTCCTGACATATAGATAGCCCTGGCCTGCAGCAAAGAATCTTTCATTTCCACCTATTAGAGGGGAGCCATAAATTCTGGGGTACCTCACTCCTGCTCTTTCCACTGCCACTGAACTTCCCAGACACAGCAAAATGACCCAAAGCCACTCTGAGATTTAATTCTGCCCATTTGTCCCTCTTTCCCCCCGCCACTTGCTGAAATCTCTGCATATGTTCTGTAATTTCCAGCCACAGAAAACAATCGTAAAAAGCCCCTGGTAGGAAAGAGCTGTTGTTAAAACCTTAATTCCCAAATATAAATCTTTCTGTTCAGCGAGGCGAGGGCTGTGTCTGGACTCTGCCAAATAAATTGGGAAGGGCTGCTTCTGATTTGGAGCTGAGCATTTCCACAAGCTCCATCACTCACTGAATAAACACAGTTTGACCCTTTAAAAACATTCCCAGAGGAGAAAAACCAAGAAAACTCAACACAGCTTTCAGTTTGTTGCTGCTCAGAAGATCCATTTATTCCCTGAAAAAAAAAAAATCAACAAATCTACAGTTCCAGGGATGGTGAATTTTTAACAGTGTCCCCTCGTAGAAAGTGGTTTAACATCCATAAAAACGTCCCATAAACACCACGTCACACCCCTCAGGAGAACAGCTTGGTGTCCTTGAAATATTCCCCAGCCATTTTTATTTGGTAGCAAAGTGGCCATCAGCCAAGGCTCCAGCAATATCTTAAGCCCCAAGGAAGGCAGCCACAGCTGCAAGGAGGGCTGACAGACACTTTATATCCAAATCAGAATTGCTGGAGAATGGATCAAGGACGCAGGAGGGGCTCTGTGGATGCTGCTGGTGGTGTTTGTGTGGAGGCACAGAAATGAGACCTGAGAAAGCTGCTGGGATTGTCCTGCAAAATCCATCTTGGAACAAAGGGCAGGGGAAGGGTTTGGGCTTTCCCTCCTCGAGCGGAGACATGAAGGACTTGGAAGGAAAGAGAAAGTTTCCCAAATACTACGGTTGTTGTTATTTGTTAGCGCTTGACCCAGCAGAAGATTGGGGACTTAAGGAGGTAAAAGAAGAGGCCCCCACAAAGGGCCAGATCCAGATGCAGCTTATCCCGTAGGCTGAAAAGACAATTAATAACGTTATTAATCTGTTGGAAAGAAAAGAACACACCCGAAGGGGCTGGAATTTCACGTGGAAAGGGGGATGAGGCCCTCGGCACTCACCCCACAGCGCCAAGGGATCGTGGAATTGTTGAGCCTGGAAAAGCCCTCCCAGACCGCCGAGCCCAACCACCCCCAGCACCGAGTGCCACATCCACACGGCTTCAAATCCCTCCGGGGATGGGCACTGCACAGCCCTTCCCATGGAGGAATTTTCCCCCAAATCCACCCTGAGCCGTTTCCTCTCCTCCTGTCCCTGTTCTCCCCCCCGGGTATCCCCTCCNGGGATGGGCACTGCACAGCCCTTCCCATGGAGGAATTTTCCCCCAAATCCACCCTGAGCCGTTTCCTCTCCTCCTGTCCCTGTTCCCCCCCCGGGTATCCCCTCCGTTCAGGAGTTGTGCAGAGCACAAGGTCCCCCCCGATCCCCCTTTGCTCCGGGCTGAGCCCCTTCCCAACTCCCCCGAAGGATTCTCAGCCCCCCCGGAGGTGCTGCCAGGTGCTCGGGTACCCCCACACATTCAAGCACGGACTACACTACCCAGCGTGCACCGCGCGCACGGGCTCTCCCGCCCTCCTTTTCCCTCCCTCCGCGGAGCATCACGGGACTTGTAGTCCTCTCACCCCGGCCAAGTTCACCCCGTAAAGTTCCCGCACCTNCAGCACCCGGCGCGTCACCTTCGAGGCGGACGAGAATGAGAATATCACCGTGGTCAAGGGCGTGCGGGTGAGCGCGGGGCTCGGCCTGGCCCGGCTCCCGTTCTGCCTCTCTCCCCTCTCTTTCCCCGCGTCGCTGTGTGTGGCGCTTCCCTTCTCTCTCTCCCACCCCCACCCTCACCTCCCTCAGGGATTTTCCCCTCTCCGCAGCCCAACGCGGGTACGGAGCCGTGTGGGCTCCGTTCCAGGGGGAAATCTGGCACGCCGGGAGCTGGGATTGTCTTTCCGTGACCTCCACACGCCGCAGCTCCTCCCTTTCCGTGTCCTGCTCCCGGGCACTGCCAGGATCCAGGGGCAGGAATGGTGTCCGTGATATCCCAGCTTGGCACACGAGGAACTCCGGGATTTTATTTTATTTTATTTTATTTTATTTTATTTTATTTTATTTTATTTTATTTTTT
>VWZN01002557.1:92288-117907 GCA_013396955.1 Regulus satrapa | reverse complement strand
TGGATCACTGAGAGCCTGAATGGCCACGATTTGCTTGTTATAAATTATATATTTTTTTATTATAAGTACTATTATAAGTATTATAAAAGTATTACATAAGTATATATATTAAAATATAAGTAAGTATATAGGTATATACTTATATATAAGTATATAATAAGTATTATTATAAGTATTAATAATAATAATAATTTGCTACTTTTCTGTCACAGAGTTTCTTGGCGTTGACTTTGCTTTGCAGAGTGACATCCTTTGAGTTAAAAATATTGATGGAAGTGTTTCATTATCCAAAGGTGGAACAGAGTTCCCAAGTTTTAGTGCCAGTTTTTAGTTTTGCTGGCAGTGGAGCAGCAAATCTTTAGTGGAGCTTGCCTGGATTGCAGGAGAGACATCCCCTGGAACGAGGTGTTTTGCACTAAAAGGCAAAAAGGTTTTGGGACATCTCCTGTAAATGTGGTGAAATTGATGTTCCAATGAACCTCATCTGCTTTTATATCTGTTATTATCCCAACGTGCAGTGATCCAAAGCACCAGAAACTCCCTGCAAATATAGGATTCAATCGATTTAAATAGTCTCTGAGAAATGTCACTTGTGTTAACACAAACCTGGGACTGGGCCAGCTGAAATGTCCCAAGTCCATCCCAAACCCAGCTGGGATTTTGTGTTTCTGTGCCAGGCCAAATGGAGCTCTGTCTCTCCATTTTTTAAAACTTTTATTTTTTTGGTTGCTTTCCTTGGAATTAAATATTCCTGCTTATTTTTGGAAAAGCGGCCCCTGCATGGGAGGCACTGAAATCTGCAATTGCAGTGAGTGGTTCCCAGCCCCTCTTTTGCTCCTGCTGGTTTTTTGATTGGTTATAATTCAAAGAAACAAATTCTGAGGTTTCAGCGGGTTCTGCAAATGGAGGAATTCAGTTTTTCAGGCTCTAAAAGGATTGAGCTGTGGTTTTGTTTTGTTTCCCTACATGAGGGCCAGGGCGAAAGCCAATTTATGCCGTGACTATTGTCAGGTATCGAGGACATTTAATTGATTAAATGTTTTCTTATTTTTACAACTGATGGCAAAATTTAAAGGAAGAGCCTTGGATGTGCCAGATCCTGCCCTCATATGTGGAAGTAAATAGGTCTCAGTCACATTTCTTCTCCAATTTTTGCCTTTTACAACTGATTTTCTGCGTGTGGCTTCTCGCAGAGAGGCAGAATTTATTTTTTTTTCAGGGAGCCTTCATTTAGAAGCTTTTTGTTTCCACCTATTCTTAGGAACAGGTAATTTTTATGTACTGCCTTCCATGTGCTTTTTGGGCCTCTGGTGGATTTGGGGAAATTAAATTTCATGCTTTTCTGCTTTAGGCTGCCTGGTGCTCTGTGAGGGTTTGCCGAGTGCAGACGTTGCCTCTCCAAATCTCGTGTAGCACACAAATAAAGGGATTTTTGTCCTAGCTGCTGTTTAACAAGCACATCCAAAGTATTTGCTTAGCAATGGTTTGTGAGTTAAACGTGAAAACCTTCTGCTTTTTAATGTGGAGCACAAGATTTGTGCTTGTTAAAGCCTCCTCTTCCAGTGCTTAGCAGGAAAATCACCTTAGAAAAACAACTGGTGGTGGCTGCTGTGTGATTCTTGTATTAATTTCTACTAAGCTCAGTTGAGGGGGAAGAATTAAATTCGCAAAACCTCAGGAAATAATGAGGTTTAAGGGCTGAATCTTCATGCATTTATGGATGGAAGTGGTGCCGTTGCCTTTGACTAGTTCGGAGTAAATTGTTTTGTAGTTAACATCCTGGCAAAGCTTTAGGACTTTGAGCCCAGCCTTAGGCTGAGCTTGCTGAAAATCCAGCCAGACTTTACCCACTGTTTATGAGCCAGACTTGTGCGGCAGGAATGTTGAGTTTGGGGGTTTTTATGTAGGTTAAAATAAATTTAAAACCTATCGAACAACATGTTTCCTTTAATTTCTTTGTTCCTTAATTTTTGTTATTTTATGCATTAAAACAAATCAGAATTTGATGGAAGAAAATGCCTGTTTGGGCCCCGTTTTTGCTGTGGTCTTTGTTAGAAATCTCCCAGGTGTGTTCTTGTGGAATTGTCTGCTCTGTCCTGTTCCTCCTTTGTCCTTCAGAAACCTTCCTGGGATTACAGGTCAGAAAGCCCAGATAGTTGGCTCAGATAAAGAGCTTTGTAATTTAAGGGATTGTTGGAATAGAAGTCATTTGAAGCAGTTTGAATGATTTTTTTTTTCCCCCCCCTTAATCTTAAAGAACAAAATACAAGGCATTGACAATTTTAACGAGATAAACCCAGTGAGTAAATCAGAGCTCTTTGATTTCTCCAACCAGTCCTGATAGCGCCAAGCCATGAAATTGTCATTGTGCTCTGCAGAATCCTCAACAGAAACCCAAATTTATCTCTGCACCAACTAAAGGAGCCGAGGAGATTAAGTTTTAGTTAAAGTTTAAGGGTTTTTTTTAAGTTAAAGCATTTGTTTCTTTTTTATTATTGACACCTGTTACATGTAACCCCACATCAGCAGCGCAAGGAGGCCTCAAGTAATAAAACCTTTAGGTTTTTAATAGCAAACTGTTTTTCTTCTCCCCTTTATTTACAGCCAGAGACTCCTCAGTGTGCTGGAAAAGAACACTTGAAATGGGTGATTGAATGGCATTAAGATGAAAAGCAAATCTTTGTTTTATTCTCTCATTTTCAGGCTGCACCAAAGTGTTCCTAAAGCTCTTCCTCACTCCTCAGCTGAGGCAGGTTAAGTGGTTTGTTGGTGCTGCTGCTTGAAAAAAAAACCTGCAATTTGTGCAGTTGTTTTTTAGTTAAACAGGAGCTCCCACTTAGGGATCCTTTTCCTCATTCTCGACGGAATGGGAACAACTTTAAGAAGTTTTTATTGCGACAGTTTTTATTTTTTTTCCCCCCATCCTGCTTTGCTTGTGTTTTGAACTCCTTGACTTTCAAAGCTGTCGTGTCAAAAGTTTTGGCCAGCACCAGGCTGAAAATTTGGCTGCAGATATTCCTATCTGCTGATGGAAATCAAAATTTAAGAAGTAAGGAAAGGACATTTCTTCCCTTTTTTTATTTTTTTCAATGTTTGCTGTGTGCCTCTGGCAATGCTTCATTGGAGCCAATTTATCAGATTCTCATTTTTAACTTCGTTAACCACTCTTTGATTTCACCTCATGTTAATCACCTAAAAACAAGCATTTAATCTCTGCTGCTTTTCTAGGCTGGGATTTGGTGGTTCTTCCCAGAAAGGTTCTGCTTCTCCTTTTATCTCTGCAACTTTTTACTGAAGGAGTTGAAGCATCTTGTCCAAGATGCTTCACTTTTTGTTTTCCCCCTTTTCCTTTTTTTCCCCCCTTTTCCTTTTCCCCTTCCATATCAGGAAGCCAACTTATCCTTGATAAAGATCTCAATTATCCCTGATGCTTTTATTTTTGTTTTTGCTTTTATTCTACTGTGTTGGCAAAGGGAAAGAGAATATTTTACTCAAGAATTCCTGAATTATCTGGGAGCATCTTTGTGATAATCAGATTATTCTTTCTCCTTAAGATTTTGTATTCCACCTCTCCAGCCTCTTATTTTTCTCTGTTGTACCTCGGTTTTCTTCCTGCTCACAGTTTGTAACACTAAAAAACCACAGTTTGTAGTAAGTATTGCATCAACTGAGAGCAGTCATTGGTACAGTGATTTTTATTAGCAGATCTCATTGCAAATCATTAAAAATGCAGGTGTTGGATTAATGATGTTGTGAGAATTCCAAGCATTTCAGCATTATCTTTTATTTTTACACAATTTCTGAATAATGAAAACAACCATAAACATCATCATCACATATTGTTTACAGCCTGTTTTCAGTTATTATTAAAAGCAGCAATATTGGGCTGAAAACACACATTTCAAAGTTGGCAATGCTGCAGCTGTGTGCTGATAATTCAATTTTAAAAAGCTGGTTTTGCTGGAGCTGGAGGAAAAAAAACCTTAAAATGTGTGTAAATCACCTCCAGTTTCCTTGAGAGAAGTAAATCCTTGAGTTTCTTGAGGGTGCAGACATTTGAAATGTGAATATTGTCTATTTCTAAGCTGACTCCTTGGCTCCTGCTGTTAATATTACATGAAATAAATATTATTTTCCACTTGGTCACTGAATTCACTTCCAGATTATTCTCCAAAATAAACAAGTATGGCGTGTTGGGAATATAGAAATCTTGGAATAAAGAAAGGAGGAAACACTTGGAAATCCTCTTTTTAAACGTGATTTTCACGTTCAGGAGAGACATTGTACAAACGTTAAAATTCTTTCTGCAGTCAGCAATCCCAAGCCCTGACCCTGCTGGGGTTTCCATCCCAGCTGAATAAACAAATCCTCCGATGATGTTTTTGCTCTGCTCTGATGGATCCTTTTGTAGCAGCCTCTTGTTATCACCTGAGCTGAATGAACAGGAGATGAGATTTGAGCACCCCACAAACAGCTGCTAAAGATCCTCTTCTTTCTCTCCGCTGCTTCCTTTGTGCCCGATTTGAGATGAAGTGATTTGCTTTCAGAATTTCTGCAGCCTTTTTCGTGCCCGTGTCATCCAGAAATGAAATGAGCACTCCGGACGGAGATGGGGAAATTATTTTTTAAAAAAATCCCTTTAAAATTTAGTGTTCAAATGGCTTGAAGTGTACAACGTGGAAGTTTGATATCCTGATTTATCTTCCCATGCAGCTCCAGCCACTGGGAAATCTGTTTATTGGGATCAGCAGAGGTATTGATGAGTGTTATCTGCTTTTTTCTTTCATTAACCTTCACCTGTGAGGACACTTCCACGGCTTGGTTTGTTTTTTTTGTTTTTTTTTTTCACAGGATTGTGGGCTCTTGTGTTTTTTCTCTCCCAGTTTGAGCCACAGAGGTAGAGTTCTCAAGGATAATTAATTTATTCTCGAGGTTTTTTTTGCAATCTTGTGCACGGATTGGTGTCAGTGGCACCGTTGGCAGAGTTTTGTGCAGTTCATAAAAACTTCCTCAGAGGGATGTGCTCAGGACACGTGGGGAAAATTCACAGTGGACGTGGATCTGCTGCAGAATGGTTACAAAACCTCTCTCAAAACACCTTTTTCATCGTTATTGTCCACTTGCTTTTTCCATCATTCTTGCCTTTTCCTGGTTTAATTGGAGATTTGCCTCACCTGCTTCCCCTTCCACCTCACCAATGCTTTTAAAATCCCCCGTTATTCTTTCCATCCTCATTCTTCCTGGATTTCTTCACCCATTTAAGTTGGAAAAGACCCTTAAAATCATAGAATTATGGACTGGTTTCGTTTGGAAGGATCTTAAATATCATTTCGTGCCATGGGCAGGGACACCTTCCACTGTCCCAGGCTGCTCCAAGCTCCATCCGACCTGGCCTTGGACATTCCAGGGATGTAGGAAGAGCCACAGCTGCTTAAAAAAATGCTTAAAAAAGAATTTATGTCACGCACATTGAATCTGTGACACCAAGGAACAACCGCATGTGGCACTTAATGAACGTCTTTAATTAGCACGAGTTCAAAGGAGTTCAAATGAGCGGGTTTGGGGTGTGCTGATCTCCAGAAAGCTGAGCCAGCAGCCCCACCAAGAGCTGGAATGTGAACACACCGGGCAGGAAAATTCTGTGCCTGGAACCCGAATTGCTGCCCTCAGAAAAAAATCTCTCCCTCAAGGCTCCGGCAGTGAGCGATCAGCAGCTTTGTGCTCTCCTTATCCTGCCCAAAGTGGCTCCAATCTGAGCTGAAATTGGGGAAAATTTGATTTTGCTGTGCCACTGGTGAGGCCCAGTCCCAGCTGGGGGTTCCTCCTCAGGGGTGATGGTGGGAGAGGAACCAAACATCCACAATTTTTGATTTTTCGTAGCCCTGGCGGTGCAGGGAGTGGTTTGCAATTCTCTACCATTAGTGGTGACTTCTAAGAGGTGTTTCAGTTAAAAATCCCTTTTTTCAGCTTAACCCGCTACGTGTAAAAATCCATAATTATTTCCCTGCCCTCTGCAGCGGTGGAAGGAATTTGTTGGAATACTTGTGAAAGAATTTAAAACAGATTTTTGTCCATGAAGATGAAAAGAACACTGGTAAATTTCCCTGTGCTGTCAGATAAAATAGCTTTACAATAAACTTGTGAACCCTAAAGATCAGGAACCGGAACTTAAATTGTCCTGGAAAGGACACCACATGCTTAATCCTCTTGAAAGCAGAATCATCAAATCCTTCTTATCATTGCTTACAATATGATGATTATTTTTGTCATGTTGAATTACAGAATCCCGATGCTTTTATCCATTGTGTTCCACAAGAAAAGCCTTCCCGGGTGTGTGGAGCAGGGATTACTAAAACAGCTGAAAATGGGAATTTTCTCCACTGCTGTATTCAGTTTAAGGCAGGGATGGTATTTTAAAGGTGTTTGATACTTCTGGTTCATTATTTTTATTAATTGTTTTAAATTATTAGGACAAAATGACTTTTGGCTGAAGAGCTGCTGAAATAATGAGTTATTCTCTCTATATTTGATTTCAGAGGTGGGGGAAAAGGATGGGTTATAAAGAAGGTTTGGTTGAAATAATTCCCTCCCTTCCACAGGGGCATGGAGAACAATTGCAAAAGTCACATTAAAACTCCACACACTCATTTATCCACACAGCAGGAGTTCCTGCAGAAACTAAAAATCAGGGGAATTTTTATTGCCTGGCTTTTTAAACTCCTTGCACTTATTGGTGGGAAATACCTGATTTTATGGACTCCCACATATTTTGAGATTTATTGAATATATTTCGTGTTTCTCCTGTCCCTGTGTCTGTCACCTGTTTATCAAATTCAAGTCCTCCAAGACAGGATATTTCAAAATATCAGAAATAAGTCAAACCCACGTATTTTTCATAGTGTGAATCTCAGAACTGAATTATTTTTGTAAACCAGAGCTGTTAAGCCAGGCAGGTAGAACCTAATTCAAAGAATAACAGGTGAAAAATCTCCTAATCCTGGTTTTTTCCTGCCCCCTCATAAATCCAGTATGATAAATCCAGTGAATCCCTACATTAACGGGGTATTCAGAGGAGAATATTCCAAATATAATAGGAATTAACTTTGTTTTGTTACTTCTAGACCACGCACTGTCTTGTTGCTAATTGAAATTAGTGTCAATTGATTGGTACCCACATTTACATTGGAAAATAGGGAATGTAATCTATGCAAGAGCGCCTTTGGAAAGCAAAATATGAAATATTTTTAAATTATGCACACTTAATTGCATTGTTTTTGTATTTCATTATCCTATGAGCTCGTCTGAAATATTCCTGCACATTACCAATATTTAACAGTTAATAAAAAATCTCTGTCCTTGGAGGGGAGCTTTGTTTGTGCTGAATTCCTGATGGAGGAAGTGCCTGGAATTGGGAATTTCAGTGGAAAAGTTGCTGGATGCGTTGGTAGTAAAACTTGTATGGATCTGAAAGTAGAGTTTATTCTTGAGAATGCTCTTGAAAAAGAATAATAATATTTAACAAACCCCACAGCAGTTTAATTGCTGGGTTTTAAAGCACATAAATGACTTTTTTAGTGTTTTTAGGGTTTTCTTTCTGCTGAAGGGATGGCTCATTATTGTTTCCATTGAGAGCAAGGCTAATTTGGGTAATTTATAAGGTTAAAGATCAGATACAGCAATATTTGAAACCCACAATATTTTAAAAATCATTCTCTGCCAGCAATATTGGTGCACTTTAGTTTCCCTCTTCTCTCTCTTAATGCTGCTCCCTGCAAATCCAGAGCTCTTGGAGAACTGAAAATTAAGGAAAGCAGAGTTCCTCTTCCCAGCTGATTTTAAACGCACCAAATACATTTCCTACAGCTTGAATTGACATTCAAATCATCTCTTCCAAGCTCCATCCAACCCAACCTGGGACAATTCCAGGGCAGATCCCTGGAGCCTCCTCCGGGGGCTGAGGGAACAATTCCTTCCTGCTGGTGCTGAAGATTTTTGTGTGACCTGTGGGATTTCCCTACGGCCCAAACCAGAGCTTTTATTAGGCAGCAAGAATAAATTGGCCCATTGAAATATTTGCATTTTACACCTCTGAAGTTGAAAGGCGGGTGGGAAATAGTTGGAATTGTGGGATGTGTGTGAGCTGGGCACTCACCGGGCTCCTGGGCTTCCTGAGCTGATATTTATGAGTGTTAATGCACAATTAGGAATTTTCCTGGTGATGTCTTCATTAATTCCCCCAAAGGCAGCTCCCAGGTGCTCTGTCCCAAAGGATCTGGTTTAAATCCCTGCTTTAAGGCATGGCAGAGCTCCCCCTCGGATGGGATCCCTGCTTTGACTGCCCTGGTGTTGGTTGTCAACACCAGATGCCAGAGGTGGAAGGAAGAAACCGCAGGAATTCCCTGGGAATTGGATTTTCCAGCACAAAAAAAGGAGAATCCCCCTGGCTGGGAGGTACCTTGTGATTTCAGAGGTTGTTTGGGGAGTGTTTCAAACGTTGATTGTCCTGTTAAATCCATGAATTTTGGTGGAAGTGGAAGAGACTTTAGCCAAGTTTATCCTGGCTTGAGGCTGACTGAACACGGAGCTGAAGGAGGTGTGGAGGTGCCTCATTTCTGACTAATATTTCACATTCTTTAATTCTTTACACCCTCTCTTTCCCTTCAACCTTCTTCCTTCTCACCTTGGCGAAGTCCAGAGGAGGCAACAAATTCAATACAGCCTGAAGAGCACCTCTCCTACAGAGAGAGGCTGAGAAAGTTTGGGCTCTTCAGCCTGGAGAAGAGCAAAAGGTTGTGTGGAGATCTTGGAACAACTTTCCAATATTCCATTCACTACATGACATTTTGCTTTTAAATAGCTAAGCTTAGCTAGAAGGAAAAGCAGAACTTGGGAAATTTTTTTTTTGTTTGTTTGTTTTGGAATTTTTTTGGGCTTTTGTTTTTTAATTAATTATCCGAACATTACCTAGCAAAGTATTTTCTAACAGGCATTTGATTGTATCAAACCTAAGGGTCTCTTCATTAATAACTTAATGCACCTGTCCTTTCCAGAGAATTTAGTGAAGGTACCTGCTACTAAATGCTGTTTGCATTAATGGTTTTTTTGTTGTTGTTGTTTTTTGTTTTTTTTCCCAAATAGGCAGATTCCCAGCTCGGCAGGCTGGAAGTTATTTGAATAATTTCTCCATATCACATTCCTGATTTCTCAGGCTAACATTTCTGGGGTGTCTGCTTTCCCTGTGGTCTCTTGTTTACTGCTGGGGGGGGTCTCATCCTGACCTCCTGCTGATCCTTTCTTTTCCCTTGAAGCAAGTGCTTTAGAGAGAGAGAGAGGAAAAAGGTTTCCAAGAGTTGTGAAAATCTTTCTGTACCAACCCGTCCTAGAGGTGGAGGATAAAATTCCTGCTCTGCTCCCATCCTGCTCGTGTGTGGCTTTGGGTTCCAAGGCTGAACACGTTTTATCCATCAGGAAGTTGGAAATCCTTCAGTCCCTTTTGCTCCTCTCTAAATATACCCCAAACCTTTTTGAATACCGAGCAATATCTTGGCTTTCCAATTCCTCATCTGATTTCGAAGCACAAGTGGGAGAATAAATACAAAGGTTTAAGCAAACGGCTTTGTACACTGTTTATAGATATATTTTCACAGAAATCAGTGGGGTTTTTTGGCATTTTAGAATTAAGCCCTTCTCGGGTTTGCCAGTGGGTGTTGGATGGATTGGAATTTGGGTCTCTGGAGAAGACTCTGAATGGGGAATGTTGTAATCTGCTTTTTCACAAGGGCATGTAGTGACAAGCAAGGGGAAACGGCCTCAAGATATGAAGGAGGGTGGATTTAAATTTGATTTTAGGGGGAAATTGTCATTCAGACTTTTCCTGAAGAATGGCCTTTTTTCCATTCCCGTTATCCCAGGAGTGCCCATCCCTTGGTGTGCAGAGGGGACAGAGCAGCTGTCTCTGGGGTTTGCAGTGTGTTCCCTTCACTGCCCATCTCACAGGGGATTTGTGTCTTTAGTGCCCCTTTTAACAAGTGTGAGCGGAGATGGCTGTCAGAAATATTATTTAATGTTGGACTGTCTTTTCCTCATCCACTCTCTTTTCTCTTTTTAAATACTCCTTCCCCTAGAACAAATCCCTCCTCCTTGTAGAACTGCAATTAAAAAAAAAAAAAAATTAAACCAAAACATCATAAAGGTCCCATTTGGGAGCTACCCAGCTTTTATGTTACAATAATTCTATTGAGTGATCTATAGCTCCACTTTTATTCCCTCTTAGTATTTGGCTGATCAATGGGCAGCCTAATTGATTGTTAAGGTCAAATGTCTTTATTGGCTGCTGCCCGAGGCTTTCCTCATTATGACATCAACCATCCTCTGGTCTGTTGGAGTTCTTGTATTCATTGTTGTTCATCAGAACCATAAATTTCATTCTGTAGATGTTGTCATGTGAGTCAAGATAATCCCAATAAAATTGGGGTTTCCTTTTTCAGCCAACTTTGTGCCAGAGATCTGTTGAAAAGTTCATATTTTCCTCCCAGTTTTAATTTTAATATGTTTTTTGGCTGGGGTCTCGCTGGGAATTCACAAGTTTTTCTCCACTTTTTCCATCTGTTTTGGTGATCTCAGCATTGATGAGACAGATATCGATTCCTGCTGCTTTTCCCTAAGATGTTTCTAACTGGATTAGTTGGCCAAAACTCCCATAAAATTGATGAAGCTGCTTTATTCATTCATAAAACCCTTTCATGAGTCTGCTTTAGGATGAGCAGAATTGCTGGCAAGCCTGAACTCTGTAACAGGGATGTGGAATACTGATTTTGGAGAATCTTTGCAGAAAACTCCAGCTCCTGGAGATGAGCTCACAGAGACCCTGCACTGCCTGGAAATGAATTCCCGCGGGCTTGAGCTCCCCTGGCAGGAGTTTTGTCCCTGCTCCGAGGGTGGTGGCATCTCCTGGGATGCAGCCTGGGATGAACCTTGGGCACAGAGGAATTTGGGCTCCCTGTGCTGCCAGGTGCAGCCCCTCAGCAGAACACTGCTTTGGGCCTGAGGCCGTGGAGAAAGCTCCCAAAATGGAGGGATGGAGCTGGGACTGTGGGTGTGGAGTTTGGACAGAAGTGTGAGATGTCCCAGGGTGAAACTCCCAGCTTGAGGTTTTAGGGGATGGTGCTGCACACGGAGCAGGATGGAAGTTGGAGGGCGTTGGCTCCTTGTTCTTCTCCTCCCTTCTCCTCCCTGGCTTGGGGGATATTGTGGGGTTGGTGTCAAACGCCGCCCTGCGGGTCACAGCTCTCTGGTTATTGGGTTCAAAGTGAAAAGAATCCAGCTGGCAGCGATCCATTGGTTCAGCTGAGCCTTCAAAGCCCTTGGAGTCAGGAGCTCCCATGGCCATTCCTGCCCAGGAGCTGAGGGAGGTGCTGAGAACTCCCTGCCTTGGAGCTCTGGGAAGAACAAACAGCTGAGAGCCAACACAGAAACCCTCTCAATCCTGAAGCAGCTGAATCTCCCACGTTTTCCTGGCTGGTTTGGGGCTGGGATCAGATCCTGGAGCTCTGGGCTTCCATGCAGGGCAATCTGAGCCAGGAGTGAGGGCATCAATTACCTGGAAATCCAGAGCATGGCAGAGGTTCCGTTTGGTGTCTTTATTCCAGGCAGGATTAGGATTAAGATGGGTTTTGGTGGGGTGTTTTTTTTTTTGAGATGGTTTTTTGATTGGTGGCTCTGCAGTTTTTCTCCCTCCATTCATTATCTTGGACGAAAATGCTTCCGTGCTTCTTTTGTTCTTAACCAGAATTTCACTGATTCATCTGACAGAATCTAAGTGAAGGAAATAGTCTTTCCATATCTGCTTGCTGAAACAAAATCTGGAGAATGTGGGGCAAATTCTTTGTCTAGGAAGGAGAAATATGAATATTTAGGATGTTGTAAGAGCTTTGTTGTGTAAAATGCATCTGAAAAGACTTGATTTGTTATACAAAGATATTTCATTTGCTTCTATATGAATAAAAAGCAGCATTTTATGACTTTACTCTTTATGCCTCTGTCTCATCCCCTTGCTTTTACATTACAAAGGCACATTTCTGAAGAAAAAAAGATTTAATTTAATGTATAGTCCATGTTGTTTAATTTTTGAAAGATTGCACTAATTAAAAGCTGTTTAATAAGGAAGTCTCTTAAAGGCTCGCTGGTGTTGTGCTAAAATATCAAAGATGGTTAAACCCCAAGAAAGCAACTCCAACTGCTGTGAGGGGAAAAAAGCAAATAAACAATCGGGGGCACCGTATTATGCAGTCATTTCTGTAATTGGGAATAAATTGTGTTCCGTTACCATTTCATTGAATTTTCTTTTAATTGCAGTTAATGATGAAGAGCTGAAGAGAAGAATAGCTGAGGAACTGGCCCTGGAACGAGCCAGGAGAGACTCCGAAGCTCAGAAGAGAAGGTTGGTTCATTAATAACAGCATTTCAAACAAACTCTGACTTCATGCTTTCATTTTATTTATCTGCTTACTGGAAATAACTGAATTTTTGCCCCGAGACAAAGTGGCTGCGAGAGCTCTGGGGGCTGCAGCAGGTTTGGATATTAAATCCATGTTCAACAACAAATGAGCTGGAATTTCCTTGTAAGAGCTGATCCAGAGTGCTGCTCTAAATCCCTTTTGACCTCTCGAGCGTGGCTTTTTCGCTGCCTTTTTAAGCTCAGGCTTGGCTGATTTCTCTGGAGCCCAAAGAATGGCTTTGTGCTACAGAGACAGAGCAGGGACCCCCGGGGGGCTGAGCAAAAGTACCTTGGAGCAGCAGCAGAAATGGCAATTCTGGAGATTTCGGGGAATTTTGGAGATCATTCTGGATGTTTGGAGGTATTTTTAATATTTAAAATACTGCATTAAACCAGTTCACACCAACAAAACCCTTTTGAGTCCTTTCTCTCTATTGAAATACTCCTTTTTTTTTAGTTTTTTTGGTTTTTTTTCCCCCTCAGAGATTGCAGTGACTGTGAAAGAGCCATTATTAGCAATTAAAAATTCCTCTTTAAATTTAGAAATGTTGGTATCTGCTGAACTTCTGTGTTTATTTCTCCTTTCAGTGACTGTTGTAAATACACACCGAGTATAACTACAAATATTCCACATTGTCCTCCACTGAGAATGGGGAGAAAGGCTCATTATGATGGATTAAAAAAAATTAGGCTGTAATTAGTACTACTTCAACTGTCTGCATAGATCTCACTTGTTTCCTACCCAGCATTCTGTTATTTAATTGAGTTAGGTTGATGGAGTATATAATTAGTTAGGACTATATTAATGTCCCAGGGAAGAAAAAAAAAAAAAAATCAGGCTTTTCTCTTTTTTTATTGCATCAGCAATAAAGGAAATCAATAAGTTCCAATGAAATCCCCCCCTCTCCTCGGCTGGGCTTTGACAGGAAAACTTTTTAGAGCTTCTTGAGTGCTCAAGACTTCAGCTAAATGGGATTAAAATATGGAAATATTTGGTTTTTTTCATGGGACACCTTGAGAATTCACCTTCCAGAATTCAGCTTGAAGGGGTTGAGCACTGGTTTGTGAAAGGGAAAATACCAAAATAAATTCATGATGATGATGATAAAGAAAGGAAAAATATCAAAGCTTGTGAAAAGCTTTACTTCTTTTCTAGGTTTGATTTATTTAATGAAATTTCAGCCATAGCAAGGATTGTTTTATTATCACTTTTACGCAGTATTTGCAATTATAAAAAATCTGGATTTGCTTTTGTCTTGGACGAAACAACTGTAAGAGATGCAGATCTTTTTCCATGAGTAAAACTTAAGGTCTTTATTGGGTGAATCCTGGTGGAGTTTTGTGTTTTAAAAACATTCAAGAAACTCACATTGTTTAGAGAAATTATTCTGTTATTTATTATTTTCAAACTAAATTATTAGTTTGCACGTGCAGAACTAATAGAAGCATGGAATATATAAACTGTAATAATTTGTAGTATAAATACAAACACATTGATGCAGTGTTGGGAAACAGAGCAAAGACCTGAGTTGTATATTTAAGCTTCTTGACCTTGCACTTGTGATTTATTACCAATTTCATTTCATAAGCCACGAATTTTAAGACAAATCCTGTTGGGATGTGACATCAAAATTAAAGTTTTTACCTCCTCATTCATCTTACGGATTGTTTTATCATGGATGCTGTATTTTATATTCTCTCTTCTTTTTCTAAACCAGTTTTTTTTCCCCCCCAATACTTAAATTAATTAACATTTAAACATTAAAAAAAAAATTGACTGTTTGTTTTCTGATTCCAGCTGCCTACTTTCGGTGCTGTTGGATTTTGGTGCTGTTCCATGAGCAGTGTTGGGTTCGATTGCAAAATGTCTTTTACTCATTTCAAACTGTGAAGGGAAGAAATGTTAATTTGAACTTGTAGATAAACTATTTATTCACACATCCATGCACGGGTACAGATGGGCTGCTCTGTGTAAAGTTAAAATCTGTGTTTATTTTGGGGGTTAGAACTGAAAAAAGACTCTTAAATTGTATTTTAATGCCATCAGCTCTCTAACAGTATATGAATCACAGCTTCTATTTAACAGGACTTGGAATAATTAATTAAGCAGTGATTTAGACCCACCTTAGAATACATTCCCCAAATTCTGCACTAATTCCACTTTACTCCTCCTTTTACACAACCCAGCTGTTTTTCCTCACTTTGTTTTTTGAGCATTTTGAAATGTTTCATCAGAAAAGCGTTTTCATTTCGGAAAGTTCATTTAGAAAATTGATTACCATTGATTTACAGCAGAATTTGCAGTGTCTGCAATAGCAACTGTGAGCAGTGAATGTGTCAGAGCTGCAGTCTTAGGGTGGCACTCAAGGGAATGTAAAAATGAGAGGATGGGCACAAAAACTTGAGCTTGACAGTGGTGAGAGGTAATAAATGATAATTAAGAGAAGAATTCTGAATAATAAATAAGAGAAATCCACAAGACTCAATGGACCGGTGGGTGATAATTTAAATTTTGCCTTTTCTCTGCTTGTTCTGGACAAGCTCAGCAAATATTTAGCATTTTTTCCTAATTTCCCATGAAAATATGAACATTTTTAATGTTACGGCTTTGAGAACAGGCACTGGGGAAATAAATAAATTTCCTTGTCCCATCAGAGAGCGGAGTGGGATTTATCCACTCCATCCATTCATTTTGTCCTGGGGTACAAAGCTGCTCATTTGTTGGTGCTCAGTACATCTTGTTTTTCAAGTTGGCTTTATGAAAAGTGCAGGCAAAGGAAAAAAAGTATTTGGAGGCAGCAGAAAGAACAACTTCGATCATCAGCATAATGATAAAATTTTAGATACTGCCAACCTCATCAGAGTGCTGGATTCCTCCACTAAAATATACAAACCACTGCTTCAGAGGCAAATGATGGATGTGATTTCCCATGGAAATTGAACCTTCCTGAATGATGACTTGCCTTTTTTTCCCTCCCCCCCCTGAAAATCAGAGAAATTTCAAATCTTTTCCTTAATCATTTAGCTCAGGCTCATTATATTCGGGCGGGGTTCAGTTTCTTGCTTGCCAAGTGTTTTCCCAGCTTCCACTTTTTAAATATGATTTGACATGGGGCAAATATTATTGATGTGTGGAGTGAGGTGTTTTTGCAAAGTGTGCCTTCAGTAGTGCAGGAAGTGAATTTTGTTCGATATATTCATCCCTGGAATTGTGTTGGTGTGCCAGAAATCTGCCCCCGTGCACTTTGCTCCTCACTGTCCTGTGATGTGCTGTGATTCCAGGGCTTGTTCCTTCGAGGAAAACTCCTGCTGTAAGGAGGCATTTTAAGGCAGGAAAAGGCTTAAAAATAGACTTTGGTTGGTTTTGGTGGCCCTTGAAGTAATTCCGCTCCCAGCTCTGCTCTAGAAGTGTTTAAGGTATGACAGAGGAGGAGAGGAGAAGGCTCCAGGGAGAGCTCAGAGCTCCTGGAGGGGCTCCAGGAGAGCTGGAGAGGGGCTGGGGACAAGGGATGGAGGAACAGGAGCCAGGGAATGGCTCCAGAGGGGGAAAAAGGGGAGCTTGGGGTGGGATTTGGGGAAGGGATTCCCGGCTGGGATGGAATTGCCAGAGCAGCTGGGGCTGCCCCTGATCCCTGGCAGTGCCCGAGGTTGGACACTGGGGTTGGGATCAGCCTGGGACAGTGGGAGGTGTCCCTGCCATGGCTGGGGTGGCACTGGATGGACTTCCAGCTGCTTCCCACCCACATCATTCCAGGATTCTCAGGTGGCTTTTGATAACTGAGTTGTTTCTGCCATCTCATCACCTGTGACCAGGTGCTCAGACTTGAGAGCTTGAAAAATCCTGAAAAATCCTTTCCTTGAGCGATGCAGACGAGAGCACATCGAGCATTCCCTGGGAATAAATTGCTGGATTCTGTTCACCCTGGCTCACTGGGCTCCAGACATTTTATCTGATTTTATCTGCACAACTGATCACAGCCTCTGTTTGTGACCTCCTCATCCTGTTGGAGGAATCTTTCCAAACTACATCAGCTCTGGCTCCGCCCTGGTGCACAGACTTGTTCGGCGGGGGGTTATTAAAATTGGAACATTAGATTTTTTTCCATTTGTTGTTTGGTTGTTGTGCTTCAAGGAGGGGCTGGAGATAACTGCTCCTCCCTCTGGGGTTTCTTTGATCTGAGCACTCCCCCCCGCCCCAAACCTGGTTTTTGTCACGTTACAGAAATGGTGAGCTTTTAGTAAACCTGGAGTAAAGAGTTGGTGCAGAGCAAATTCACCAGTGAAATGTAAAGTGAGAGAAGAATGAAGAGGAGTATTGGACAAGAAGCCTTTGGGAAACTGCAAACCAAAATTGTTATATTAAAATCAATACCAGGGCTTGACCTTTCTGTGCTAGTGGATGCTTTAAAACTTCCTATTGATTTCTGGTGTAATGACATGTTTATTCCAGTTTCCTGGCACAGGTGTGGAGAACAAGGGGGAAATAAAAGGATGGACTTCTTTACAAAATTCGTTTCATATTTCAGTGAGGTAAAGGTATGAGGAGCATCTTAATGTATCTTGAGTTTACATGGGGGTGAATTAATTGTGGTGAAAACTTATTCAAAACCTTCTTTTCCTCCTAAATGATTTTTCTTCCCCCCCAAGTAATCAGCTATGTTGAATTGGGAACCCTGCTTTTTTGTGTAGGACTGTCCTCAAGGGGAACAGAAAACTCCTTTTTAGGAAATAGTTGTTATTTTGTCTTCTTCCTCAGGCACCTACCTGTTGGTATTGTTCGGATTAAGTGGGAAGAGATTCTGCAAAACTGCATCTTCTCTGCTGCTGACAGTCAGAGGAAAAAAATACTCTGAAGCAGTAAAAGTCATTATAATTCTTCTGGGATAGCTCAAAAATAAGAGTTTATTATTTCCCCGACAAGAGAAGCTGCACTGGTTTGGTAAAACCAGAGATCCCAATTGATAATCACATCAAGGTGATTTTATAAGGGCAGCTGATTTTACAAAAATTTAAAATAAACCCCTTTTCCTTGGAGTGCCAAAGGGCCCCTTCAGCCTCAGGGCTGTGGAGACAGCAGCGGATTTTGGCCTCGGTTCCCACCTTGAGTCTCTCCTGTTTTTCCTTCCCAGCCATTCCAAGGATCCAACATTTCCCCCCCCCTCCCCCCAGCAGAGATTTGCCTCGTCTGATTTCACACTCAGTGAAAGATTTAGCAGTGGATTTGTTCCTCAGCAGCCCTGATATTCCTGAGGTGTGCAGGATTACGGGAGGATTCTGCTGTGTCGCGGGGAAAGAGGGAACCAGGAGGCTCAGCCTGGGGCAGGGCTGTCCCTCTGCAGGTGAGGGAAGAAACCAGGATTAAGTAGGAAAGAATTTGAGATTTCAACAGAGGTTTAACTCTGAAATAAGTAGAGTGAGCAGGTGAGCTGTTGTTGCTGGTGCCTTTTTGGTTCTTCAGGGAAGTTTAGTGTGTGATTTTTACCTGCAGAAGGCCAAGGAAGCATAAAAATGTTGATGAAGTTGGGAAGTGTCAAACTGCCTTAGAAGCCTGTTGAAGTTTTATTGTTTTCAGTGAAAAAAGGTATTGTTTTCAGAAGAAAGGAGGTGCTTGGCAATGGCAGAGTTCCTCTCCAAGATTTCCTGCTCTGATTCTCCATTAATACCATTATGTCTGGCTCTCAGGATATGGAGAGATGAATCTTGGAGATGGGAGGTGGAAATTGGAGAAAGCAGAGCTATAATTCACTCCTGCCTTTATAAACCCCAATTTTCAAGGGATTATTTTTCACTTGGATTTTAAGAGCTGCCATCTCAGCTGACAACTTGGATACCCAGCTTCATCTTGATCAGTTTATTTCTAGGAGAGATGGGGAAATGACTTGGAGCCAGTGAGAGAGCATCCACAAAAATAATCCTGCTTTGTAGTTTCAGATTCAGGTAGGAAAGAGGAAAACTATTCCCCTCCAGGCAATTTTAAACGAACCTTTGCTTTCAAACTGCTGAGCTCTTTCATTTTGAAAAAGCAGCAAATGAGCAGCGGAAAACACTTAAAAATAATAATAATACTAATAAAAATTTTTCTAACTGTCACTTCATTTTAACGGATAATTAATGTTGTCATAAATCCAGGACTGCTTTTGCAGATCCCGAGGGGAAGGATATTAAGTTGGAAAGTAATTTCAAGTGGAGTTATATGGCTCGCTAAACATACACAAATTATGTAAAACAGTTTTACAATTCTGACTCGGGTTCTCCGTGTGCCTCTGGCATAAAGGTGGGAATTTGCTCATCTATTTTGTCTCTATATAACACTGATCTAAATGCACATATTTTAAAAGCAGTGGCTTTATAAAATGTGATTAAAAATCCCCTCAAACAACCTGCCCCCCCTTTCTACTCGCCCCTCTTCCTTCCGACACCAAACACTGCCCCAAAAACACCCCCACAATTCAGGAATCTCCAAGAGAACTCAGCCGCTGACAAGAGCCCTGTCCTTGTTGCTCTGATTGTTCACAAGCTGTCCGTGGAAGTGCTGTTGATAAATTGAATTAATTGGAGCAAGTTGAGTAGATAACTGGGTTTTGAACGGAGCGTCTTGGATCTCCTGATCAAGGACTGGCACTTAAAACCACGAGGTCGTTAGCAGGGATTTTTCCACTGACATATGTTAGGCTGGGGTTGGAAGGCAGCTGGGAAAGGGGAAGGGATAACGAGGGTGTTCTGCTGGATGGTGTGGCTTGGACAGAGTGTTCAGGTGATGTGACAGGTCTGGGGTTTGAAACGGGTAACTGAGGCAGTGATGGTTGTGTGGGACCAGGTGGAAGATACTCTTAAAATTGTATTTTCAGCGTTTTTTTGGGTTGGAGAGCAGACATCATGGAATCATAGAATCATGGGATGGTTTGGGTTGGGAAGGACCTTCAAGATCATTTCATTCCACAGGGACAGGGACACCTCCCACTGTCCCAGGCTGTCCCCAGCCCCAGTGTCCAGCCTGGCCTTGGGCATTCCAGGGATCCAGGGGCAGCCCCAGCTGCTCTGGCAATTCCAGCCCAGCCAGGAATCCCTTCCCCAGATCCCATCCATCGCTGCCCTCTGGCACTGGGAGCCATTCCCTGGCTCCTGTCCCTCCAGGCCTTGTCCCCAGCCCCTCTCCAGCTCTCCTGGAGCCCCTCCAGGGGCTCTGAGCTCTCCCTGGATCCTTCTCCTCTCCAGGTGAGCACCCCCAGCTCTCCCAGCCTGGCTCCAGCCCTGGAGCAGCTCCGTGGGTTCCTCTGATTTTCCTCCAGCTCCTGCTGCTTTTGAGGGTCCCAGAGCTGGACAGAGAACTCCAGGCAGGAGTTCAGCCTAAAGAAAAATCCCCAGATCCCTTGCCCTGCTTGTCACTGCTGTGGAACACGTCCCGAGCTGGTGTGGGAGTTGTGTGACAGCGTGGGACGGACCAAAGACCAAGGAGGAGTCACTGGGATGGGAAAAGGTCAGGGGCAGCTCAGGGATGGGTGTGGGAATCACTTCAGAGCTCTCAGTACCGTGTATAATGGATCAAGGGCTAATTTATATGCATGTATGGCAAATGTTAAGGAGGAGCAGTCACCCTGAGGAAGAAAGTGGGTAAGGAATAAAGCGATGGAGTTCTCATTAAATTTAATAATGTGAAGTTCAAGCATAATTGCTCTGAAGTGTGATTCCTTCCCTCTTCTGCCTGCGCTGGAGTCGTGAGAGCTCTCGGTCAGCTGTGATGGATTTGTCAGAGAGTTTTAATGGTGCTGGGTCTGGTGGGTAAAGTGAGGCCAATTTGGGTCCCCGTCGTTACATCTGACTCGGTTTTGCACTAAGGCCTCGTGAAATGAAGATAAATCTGGGTTTGATGGGCTGCGTGATCCTTTTTGAGTTCATATTCTCAGGATTTTAAAGCCTTCAGCATGTTTGGTTTGGATTTGGAATCTTGAAATCATGGAATCTTTTAGGTTGGAAATTCCTTTAAGATGGAGTCCAACGAATCCAGCCCTGCCAAGCCAGCACTAAACCACATCCCCAAGTGCCACATCTTCAAGTTGTTTAAATCCCTCCAGGGATGGGGACTGCAACACTCCCTGGGCAGCTGTGCCAGGCTGGACAACCCTTTCCTTGAAGAAGTATTCTCAATATCCAAGCTAAACCTTCCCTGGCATAGCTTGAGGCTGTTCCCTCTTCTCCTGTCCTTGTTCCCTGGGATTAGATCCCAAATTCCCCCTGGTTGTCCTCTCCTGTNCTATAGCTTGAGGCTGTTCCCTCTCCTCCTGTCCTTGTTCCCTGGGATTAGATCCCAAATTCCCCCTGGTTGTCCCCTCCTATCAGAGCCCAAGGTCCCCCCTGAGCCTTCTTTTCTCCAGACTGAGCAATAGGAGCACCAAAAATTTGAAGGCAAAATGTCCTTTTGACACCATGGCTCTCAGGTGCAGCAAAAAGATATTTTCTGTCAATATTTGCATGTTCTAAAAGGCTTAAAAGTGAAATTTTAGAACAGTTAAGAATGTGGTTGCTACTAATGTTAGGAACAGCTCCTGTCACCTGTGCTGTGCAATGTCTTACGTGAGTAGAGAATAATGGTTTTAATGAGTGAACAGTGGTAGAAAGTGAAGTTTTGAAGAAGTTTTTTGTGTTTTCTGAGGCTTGGCCTTGCACATAGTTTGTTTCCCTGTCTCTGTCCTCAGCTCCGTGTTTGTAAAATCAGACAAACTTGAGGTAATTTCTCCCACTCTGCAGGCAGGTGAAATGGAGTCGGAGAAATCTCCATTTCACACCTCTCAGAGCTCAGCTCAGCTCGGAGATGTTTTCCCCGACGTGTCTCACATCCTTTCAAATCCCTCGTCAGCTCCACGGTGGTTTCCAGCCGTGGCTTTCCGCGGCACGTCCCGCGTTCCCGCTCATGAAATATTGAAACTCTGGCGCTCACAAACATTATTCACTCATTAATATTGCAACGTGGCCTAAACACACTGCTCAAAACATTTTTGGGATTTTCTACGAGGCTGTCAGGAAGAATTAAGAAGCTTGTGGGGGTCCAAGGAAGCAGAAAAACTCACGAATCCTCTTGTTGTATCTTATTTCCAGTTGGAGTAACTTTTTTGGGTTCCATCTGGAATGATGCCTCATTAAATTTTTCCCTGAGTCGTAGAGGACAGGACGATTTTCCTGGCAGTGGACTTCAGACCAGGGAATATTTTGATTTGGAAGTAATGAAAAATGACACGGTTCACGCGTTAGGCTTGAGCGAGTTTATCGTGGAGCGCCACAGATCCATCAGATTGTGGAGCTTGGAGACTGTAATAAAGATAAAACAACTGGCAAGTAATCACTGTCCCGAAAAAATAGCAAAAAGGAAATGCTTAGGCTTTGATAGCGTAATAAATTTCCAATATCTGAAAATAAGGGCTGGGAATGACATATCGCTGTGTTTCTCTAAGAGTATTGTTTGCCAGTTTTGGATTTCTGTGCATTCTTGATTAATGTAGAATGAACTGTGAAGTGGCCATCAAAGCACAAAACTAATATTTTTCAGCTTTTCTCAGCGTGTTGCTGTTGTCTCTGAATTAAAAGGTGCTTTTTCCTTAATTAACGTCTGCAGGTGTTTTTCACGAACAACAGAAATGGATGTTTTGAAGTAAACAAAAGAGGGAGTTCTTGTGGATTTAGAATTAAATTACTCATCTTGTTATTGTGGTTAACAGGGGTCATGCTGGGCATGAGGAGAGTCCCGGGCCATAAATCCACATGGCAAAATTAACAATTTGCTTTTCTTGAACTTAATTAAAAACTAGATGGGAAAAGGATGGAAACTACTTGGAGTGCAGCAAAGTTTTATATTTTTTTTTAATTTTTTTTTTTTAAGTGGGTATTTTTTGTAAAAGACAAGAAAACTCCTTGGCTCTCAGAGATGCTTTCTTGTTTGGGTCTTAAATTTCTGTTCCTGTATTTCAAATTCTAATTTCTAATTGCAAACTGGAGCCAGTTCTGGATTTGGGTTCTCTTATGACTTGTTGGATTTCATATGATGGTTGTCAGTTTTTCATTTGAAGTCATTAGTTAATTGAGAATTTGTTTTTCCTCTTGTTTTGCTTTGCTTTCTTATGTTGTTATTTCTTGATTTTAAGAGATGTGGGTGAAGCATTTCAGTCTGTCTTAGAGAATGCTCTGCAATAATTCACAGGTAAATTCTCCTGTTTAGGACATTGATAGTTCAAAAGCCGTACAATAACAGTGCCACTGAAATCCCACTGAATTCCCTGCTCTTCCAGAAAGAAAAGAGAGGAATAAAAAGGTGAAATGCAGACGCAGAAATGTTATTTAGGTGAAGTATTTTCCCTTTGGTCTGAAGCTGTGCTGGAGAGGAGGTTGGAATGGTTTGATCGCATGGATTTGATTCCTGTACCTCCTGCCCACATCTCAGAAAATCTGAATTAACAAAAACTGGCTTTTCTGTTTATCTTATTTCTTTCAATTTTAAATGGGTTTATAAATATTTATATTTATATGGATTTTTTACGTCTGGGAGTGTCTTCTAGAATTCTTTTTGATTGCTCCTCAAGGTGATGTAGTGGCTTTTGTGTTCAATGTGAGCCAAATCTGATTTAGAGGTGGAATGTACTGCAAACATTACTTTGATTAAAGAGACTTTGGGACTAAAACAGTCAAAAATTTGTCTTACAACGGAGCCTGTATATGACAATGTGATAACAAAACTACTCAAATTCTTGTTATGCCCCTCTGACAGGAATAAATCTTCTGATATCCCTAAATCCTGGGTGATTGGTTTGTCAGGATTTGCCCATCCNACTTTTACCTAGATAATAATGTAATTTATTACTGTAGATCCAGCTGATGTTTGCCTTCATTCAGTACATGCTGAATGCCAGGAAAATGAATTTGTAATGCCAAGGAAAAAAAACCAAACCTACTGGAGGCTGATGCAGCCGAGTGTTTGTTTCATTAAGCTCCTACAAGCCACCCAATTATGGAACTCAAATAAATGAAAATTACTTGAAAATCCTGCTTATTTTGTTAAAAACTCTGCTGAATTTCAATCAGTTGAGATGGCTGTTTAGGAATTTTGTTTTACGAGTAAAAGCTGCCCTAAGTGAAAGTTTGGTGGATGCTTGAGGAATTTAACTCGTTGCTTTATGTTATCCCAGTCACACAAATGAGGGTGAGAGTTGATGAAAAAGAATTGAAACTTGAAGGTGCTGCCAGGAACAGTCCTGGATGTAACAAAAGTTCCTTTTTGGCCCAAACGATATAAAATTAGATAATGAAAGAGTGTCATTTTCTTTTATGGGGAAACAGCCTGCGAGGAAAGGGAAAGGGAGGAAAAAAAACAAGGAGTAAAATGAGTTTTCTTTGACTGAGGTGACCCAAATGTCTTGATCTAGATTCAAATGAGAGATTAGGAAGAAGATCTAANAACAAAACTACTCAAATTCTTGTTATGCCCCTCTGACAGGAATAAATCTTCTGATATCCCTAAATCCTGGGTGATTGGTTTGTCAGGATTTGCCCATCCTCTTACAAAAAAAAAACAAAACAAAACACAACAAAAGACATAAAAAAAGAAATACAAATTTTCTTCATAGCGTTAAGTTAAAGAGTGTTGAAGTTCTCAACAACAGCGCTGGGGAAAGGCAGGAATTGTTGCTTTTTTTGACGTTGCTTGTGTGCTATAAAGTAGTTGAGAAATGAAATATTGTGAAGTGTTAACGCAGACTTTTAACTGGAGCTGCTTCTTAATGCTTTATGTGTGTTTTCCAATAGCACCATGAGAAGTGATTGCCTTGCATGCCACACTTCATTAAATCAGCCCCTGCACACTTCTTAAAGCAGTATTTCATAATTATTTAGAAGGATTTTATTCAAAAAGATATCAATTGTGTGGGGAAAATGTATAGCCAGCAGCCTTTTCTGCTGCTTCAGCAGCTTTTTTAACATCCTTTCTGTATAAATGATCAGTGTAACACTCTCTGTTGTCTGGATTTCTGTGCTCAAACACAAGAAACCATTATCTTGAGCCTTTATCTCTGCTGTAATTAAAAATGTCACTTGAAAAATTCCTGTGGAATTCCTGGAGCGGTGACAAGTTGTGCTTTTTAACTCCCCACAAATTGCAGAGGTGCCTCTCTCTATTTCANGAAAGGGAAAGGGAGGAAAAAAAACAAGGAGTAAAATGAGTTTTCTTTGACTGAGGTGACCCAAATGTCTTGATCTAGATTCAAATGAGAGATTAGGAAGAAGATCTAATTTGATATAAAGAAGAATTAAATGTAAATATCTGAGTGTTGTGGGGTTGTTGTGGGGTTGTTTTGGGCTTATTTTGGGTGGTTTTTTTTATTTTTAATTTTTCAAAGTTTATAATGTGGAAACTTTTGGCTGGATTTTTCAGCTGTATGTAAAGTATATTCTATATCTTTTAATTACTCTGCTATGTACAGCAGCATAAAGAAGAGAGATTTTTAAAGGAAAACCACTTGCAGGAGGTCAAATCCAAGAAGGATGAGGAAGGATCTTCCTTCAGTCTCAGGAAGCACTAAATGCTCTCCAGAAAAAGGTGCTGAGACTGCTATTTTGACATTTTTTTCCTTTTTACACAAAACATGATTTCTCCAATCCAAAAGACAACCAGCATGTTTTGACTGTGCTGTATGAAGGATTGTTATGATCGTATAAAGGATTTGTTATATCAATCCTGCTGGAATAATTTGGGGGACCTTGGGAAATCACTTAATGGAATTTGGTCCATGTCTGCATAATCTGACTTTTTTTTTTTTCTTTTTTCTTTTTTTTTTTTTTTCCTGGAGTAATTGAAGATGCAGCTTAATAAACTTTTATAAAGATTCCCAGTTGGTTGCTGCGTTTCAGGGGGTTTTGGAGCTGAGCACTGAAGTAATACATCTTGTAATTGTCTTTTTTCCTCCCTACCTCACTTAAATGTATTCCCTGGGGAAGAATCTAATGTACTCTAATGCTGGTACCTTTTACAAAGTGACCCGACTCATTAGGATTTGTTCTCCAGAGCTCCCTTGACAACAGATAAATGCACTGAGAATATCGAAGCTTTCTCTCCATCACTCTTCCAAAAAAAAAAACCAAAAAA
>VWZN01002557.1:51634-92278 GCA_013396955.1 Regulus satrapa | reverse complement strand
TCTCCTCCCCCCTTCAAAAAAAAAAAAAAAAAAAAAATCAAAATCTATTTGAAACCCAGTGTTTCATAGCTCCATTACTGCTCTGAGTTCCGTGCTCGGTGTCACAACAGACAAATTTTATTCACCGAGCGATTTCCGAGCGTTCCCGTGAAAATGAGGCGCGGTGTGCTTGTCTCGAGTACTGCACTGTGGAGGTTGCAAATCTATTTGTGCCTTGTGATGTAGAAATATTGAGAATTTTCTGGGTCTGGAGTTGCCTTTATTAACTCTGTTGCAACGGGTTCAATAACTGTTTTCTCCTCTCAAATTGCTGGCAGAGGTTGATTGTGGTTCTTCGATCTTTGTGGAGCTTGGGAAATGGATGAAGTCCTTGGGTTTGTGGCGTGTTTAGAGGGAGGAAAGCACTTCCTCAGTGCAGAAAAGCCTTTAGGTGGAAATTGAGTGGCCTGCTGCCTGGTGGGGAAAGGATTTTCCTGGAAAAAAACGGTTTTGTAAAACCAGACGAAATCCCAGCCAACCAACCGAGTTCTCTGCACCTTACTTAAAAAGATATCTCCTTGAATCTGTCGTAATTTATACGGTTTAACGAACAGTGAGGCCAAAACTTGTAGCTTTTGTGTATTCAGATTTTGCTGCTTCAGTTGGAAATAAACTTCTGGTTTCTTTTAGTGAATATTGGCATCGAAGTGTCGTCAGCAACATTTCTGCGCCAGCTTTTAACGCCACCGCTCCGCTCTGGAACTACGTTTGGAAATCAGATTTGTGGAAATTTCTCTCAGCCTAAATCTCCCTGCTCCTCCTCCCGTAGGTTGAAACAAGAGCAAATGTACATTCGGGATGAGTTTGGCAAACTGCTGGAACGGGAGAGGATCTCCTCAAACGAGCACCTGACTCGAGCCATCCTTCGCGAGAGAGCGGCCACGGAGGAGGAGCGCCAGAAGGCTCAGCGCTATGTGAGTCCTCAAACCCTACAGAAATCCCAGCTTGTCCAAGTTTCCCTCTCCTCACGCCTCCTGGGAGAAGGGGAGAGCAGATCCCGTCTCGTTATTTGGGTTTTTTTCAGGGTTAGGTAGCAGTATGTCGTTTTCTTTTGGTCAGATATCCCTCTTTTTAGGGGTTTTGCTGCTCATTTCCAACTTTGGAAAGCAGCTCGGTGAAAAATTCTGTTTAAAAGAATTATCTCTCATTGGAGCTCAGGTATCAAACCTTCCTGACAAGGAAATTGGGACATTTTCCTCAGAAAACTGACATTATACTGTTCGGTCCATTTCAAATGTCTGACAGATTTAGAACTTCCTCTATAGAGTGTTTGCTTGCTTTAGTGAGTCTCCATTGATTCTTCTAACAATAATCATTATTGTCCAAGGTGGGAATATGTCTTCAAAATATAAATATACTTGAGTGTGAATACTAAAGAAATTGGTATTTTCAAGGCAAATAGTTTCGAGTATTTAATGTGAGCGTTGCTCTGAAAATAAATGGGAATTACTTATGTCAGTGGCAACATAAATATTTGTTGGGCCCTCTAAATTTGGAGTAAAATCCAAAGTTTTTAAGGCTTATGGGTTGGTATGTTAGTAAATCAATAAGCAGTAGATTTGTCTGTGCTGTTGGAATTAAAATTTTTCCAAATCCCAATTTAAAACCAGACCAGTTCCACTTCAGTGCTGGTATCTTTCCAGCCATTTCTGGATGCTTTTTCACCTCTGTGGCAACGTTATTGTTGAAGAATAATTTCAGTGTTGTAAACAAATGTTAAATATTTTGTCACTGTAAAACATGGGAACAAAGGAGAATGGAAAGGAATTATGACCAAGGTACAGCTTTAGTTGTATGCCTTAAATCCTTGGATTCTTAATATTGTGAGGGAGAGATAAGGGTTTTGTGGCCTGGAGCTAATGAGGAGCTGAAGATTTATAATGGAGACTATTATTTGCATAATTACTGGGGGTTTGCATTTTTTCTCCCTGTTGTGGTGATTTTGGGAAGCACAGGCTGGATTTCTCCTCAGCCAAAAATGCTCGAGAGATTCCTTATAATGGATATGAAATGGCTTTATTTAGTTATTTTGCTGGTTAATTTTCACTTGCTTCAGAACATCCAAGTAAACAGTTGTGTCATCTCGGTTTTGGTCAATCTTCCTGGTTCCATCTGTGAAATTTGGAAATATCTGGGAATTCTTGGGTGTGTTATCACCACTGCAGGTTTGCCATTTCCACTGGAGCTTGTTCATTCTTTGATGTGTGTTCTCTTTAAGTTTACAAAGTAGCAAGAATGTTTTAGTTGTTTGCTTCCTTAAATATGAAAATACGGAGTAATTCTCACCTTCTATAAGTCAGCTCGTTTATTTTCCTGTAATTGGTCAGATTTTATTTCTTTTAGCTTCATTGCTTACCCTACCTGTGCATTTATTTCCTTTATGAATGCTGAATTCAAAATCTGTATTTCTTTATATCCTTTGTCAGGTACTGTGAGGAATTTTGTGTTCTGGTAAACTGCTACAGCAGGTTTGTATTTTATGGAGCCCAGATTTAATTTGTCAGACTCTTCTTGGAGAAAAACAGAAATGTTTCTGAAGTGTCAGTAGCAAAATAAATGCCTTTGCTGCTGCTAAATTGTTCAAATAGTGCAAAGGAAAAGAAACTGTGGTGAGAAAAGGAGAATTTGAGTTTTCCTTTGTGAAGAGTGCTAATTCAGGTTTTAATAAATAGATGTAAAATGAAATCATATATCCCATTCTTGAAGAATTTTAATACCAGCTGCTGTTTATAATCTCAGAAAGAATGAATTTGTAGTGTTAAAATCCCAAAACTTCGAATTAGCTCTTTATACAAAGGAAGAAAATAAAAAGGATGAAATGATGTGTTAATACCTGAAGTATTTTTGTACTGTCACGGGTCCCAGGAAGTCCAGACAGTTCAGGGGACCTGGCAAGTGGCTGGTGGGATGTCAGCTCTTGCAAAACCATCTTTTGGGGCAGTCCAAAGGTTTGCAAAGCAGGAATTCTGACATTAGTGCCAGCTAAAGTAGAAATTACTGTTCAGAGTGGAATTTCCAGACCCTGATCCGAACCCTGGAAATCCCTTGTGGCATCAGTGTGAGGATTTAATCAACTGTTGGTGCTTAATTCAGCAGAAATTAAGGTAACTGCTGTTAATTCCTGATTCCTGTAGCAATCCTTTAAGTGCCACTGACAGGGAATGTTCTGGACACAGCCTGGTTTTCCTTATCCCACAGACCTGGGCTCGTGCCTTGGAGAAGTGCTGCTCGCCGAGAGCTGGAGAGGTCTTGGGCCTCCTCTTGGACCTCCCCGGTCTCTGGCTGTGTTTGATCCTGGAATGAGCTGAACCTGGGGTGGATGAGGGTGGGGAGGGCCTGGCACAGTTTTCCCAGAGAAGCTGTGGCTGCTCCATCCCTGAAATGTCCAAGGATGGGCCTTGCAGCAGCCTGGGACAGTGGAAGGGGTCCCTGCCCATGGCAGGGGTTTGGAATGGGATGATTTTTCAAATCCCTTCCAACCCAAACCGTTCCGTAATTCCGAGATAATCTTTTTTTTCCCCTCTACTTTTCCCCCTTGTCATCAGGGCTGTTCTCTGGCCTCTTTTCAGGGCTCCCAGTACATGAAGGTTGGGTGCAAGGGGATGCTTTGATGGTGAAGAATTTCTTTATTTTCTTCTCTGCAGTTCTTCTGTCGTGTCAGGGCAGATACGAACTGAGGCAAATACTTGACACAGCCCCATCCTGGAGCCCTTTCCAAGTGAAGCCAATCTGGCTTTATAACAGCTCCAAAAATTGAGGGAATTGCAGACTCTGTGGAGGGCAATTCTGTGGGGGGGTTGGCCTTGCCACCAGACGCGGTGGTTTTGTACCTTAATCTTTACTCACTTTGGAGATGTGACATTTGCAAAGCATCTCGGTGTGATTTCACCAAAGGACAAAGTGCATCGTGTGCTCCAAGTCAAGGACTGCAGCTGGTTCACAATGCTGCTTTTTTCTCACCTGCTCTTAGTGTGGATATGATGTTTTGTTCTGCCCATGCCTCTTGAAAAAGGGTTTCAGCATAAATCAGATCTTTTATTTCAGCCCAGCCATAAAGAATGTTGATGGTGGTGTGGTTCTCTGCAGCAAAGGGTGAAGCTGAAGGTCCTCATGATGGCTCCAAGAATACTTTTATTATATTTTGTCACTTAGACCTGATCTCTGCCTTATTTATTATTGGAGATTTTTGCTGCAAATCTAAAAACTGAGCCTAGTTGAGTTGGGCACAGTCTTGTAGAGTGGCTTTGCCATAAATAGTTTATTGATGTTCCATCACTTGAGTAATTATGAAAGTCAGGGTGAGACGAGGAGAATATGGAGTAGAAAATCAATAGTTATCCAAAGTGCAGAGGACCTGTTGTATTTCCATCTCCTGATAATGACCTGGAGTTTACTGTGAACACATTTGCTCCTCTGTCTGGGCTGAAACGAGTTGTCATTAGGAGCCTGTATGTTAGAAAATGGTTTTATTGAGCTGCCAATGACATTAGAGTCTCATTTCCCTTTGAAGAGGCACAGAAATATTGTTCTGTTCATGTGCTGTAACCAGAACATTAAAATTTGATTATTGCTATCATTAGAAGTCTGTATCCATACTAACACAATTATATCTATTTGCCCATGTGTTGTTCCAGGCTTTTATCGAAGCACCTGTTTGAGAGTGAAATCTGTTGGTGCTGAGGAATCTCGTTGTTTTGTAAATTATTTTCTGCACAAGAAGTTCTATCAAAAAATTCCTCGCTCAAAAAAAAAAAAAATCGATTTGATAGAAGTATCTTTGTATTAAAAAGCACTTTTTTGCACTTTAGGTCACTGTGATAATCAGATTATCGGAGATTTTTTTCCCTAGCAAAATCCTATTGGAGATGTGAAGTTCTTTTACTTCTCTGAGCCCTGAAATCAATAGACAAAATACATTCCCGGCCATATCAGAGCTGAAGCGTGTTGAGTTATGTGAGGAGGAAATCTGACCTGTTGTCACAATTGAATACAGGCTGTTAAAACGGAGTCTCTTGCCCCTCTGTGCCTGAACTGGTTTGGTGTTTTCCCCATCACCCTGGGGGTGACAGGTTCCCCTTTGGGGCTGCATTTATTTTTCTTGTCCTCAATTCATTAACTTTGCCATGAGGACGTTCCCCGTTTTCCATAAAGAGATTAAATCCTGACCCTTCCTGCTCTTTCCAACCAGGCCTGGACAAACCATATTTTAAGGATGACTTCACTAGGAAATACCAGGGAGAAGAATTAAATGAGTTAAGGCATTAGTTCTCAGGAGAAAAGTCTGTTTACAAACCTGCAGTATTTATTACATACCTCATTTAGCTCATTCATCATTTTAATAGAAAAATGCATCTTTGTAGATGATTCTGAAATAATTTGAGGTGAACTACACAGCCTGAGGCAAAACAGGATTGCTTGGTGCAGGGAGGGCTTTTGGAGAAGTAAGCACGAGCAGAGACTGTAATTCACAATTTATGGCAGTGAAAATACTAAAGGCTCATATTTGAACATGAGATTTATGACTTGGGAAGCACATGGTACAAAATTAAATCTACTGACTGTTGTTTTTGTCCCTTGTTCCTCAGTTTTATAATTTAGAAAGTAGAAATTTTTCACGAAACCTCGTGGCAAGTGGAGATTTGGGGAGCTTCACTCATAAAAGCTTATTTAGTCCTATGCACATGGTTATTTCTGTGCTGTTTTAATGGCAGTTTTGTTGCAGCAAAAAACTCTTTTTTCTATGGGCAAAAGGAGCCTGAATTTGGTTGTTCCTGTCATAGAAGACAGGAGGAAGAAGGTATTTTGGAATATTGAGGGTGGGATCTAACTGGTTTTCTTTGGGTGTGTGTTTCATTTTTGGAGGAAAGAAGTTTGTTTGGTTTTTAGAGAAGGAAGTAGAATACAATGAGCAAGACATTTCTGTTTGGAATAGACACAGTTCTACTGCACTGGCTGCACTCATATTCCTTGGAATAAACAGAATATTGCTCCTTTAGATTATGCCTCTCCTGGCACACATTCCTGCTTCCCCTCCCTCTTTTTTTTTTTGTATTTCTACTGCAGCACAGAAAGATTTGGGGTAGAAATTCAGGTATTTGGGGTAGGTCTTTTCTCCCATTAAGAAAAGGAGCTGCCTGTCACATATTTGCAAATCATGAGTGATTTTCTTACCTGGTCTTGAAGAAGTGAGGGCCCTTTTTGATGTCTCAAATTAATAAGTGAACAGTTTTCTCTCCACCTTGATAGAGGAATAGGGTAAAAAGAATTTAAAATAGACTGTGAGTGGTGCTGGAGTTGGAATCCCAGTATGATTTGTCACATCAGCTAGTAAAGAAATGTTTTATTTCCTGAAATTGCCATGAAGGGCCTGGGAACCACAAGTTGCCTTTTCCTGGGTCTCTCTCCTGTCCCTTTACAGTGTCCACGCTGACATTCAAAATATTTGTTTCAGTGGAAAATAATTTTCCCCTTCCTTCAGCATTTCACTTGGCAACATGTTATAGATGTATTTTTTTATAATTTTTCTATGTAACAGTTAATGGCTTTTTTTCCCCCTCTGTGTCAAAGTTTGACAGGCAGGAGAACCACGGTAAAATGAGAATTTTGAAGGCAAGCAAAGTACAGAGAAGGAGCATTTATTCTCTTTAAGCTTTCTTTTTGAATGGTGAATGTGTTTTGATAGTCAAGCAGCATTTAAAGCATGTTATTTTTTAATTCTTATATAGCAAACCCCAAGATATTTCACTGAAGCAAAATTAATCACTGTGTTATTTCGGCATTCAGATGAAGATCTAGTGCTTTACAAAGCCTGCTGCTCCATCAATTTGTTCTTTGGGTTGAATTCAAATTGAGTTCATTTTTATAGATTCACTGCATAATACTCTGCTCTCTCCCTCCCTCATTCATTAACCAATTTGTTCGTGCTACTCCCTTTTTATTGAGCGGTAACAAAATTGCCGTGCTATCTCCCCAAATGAATATCATCATTCCTTGTCATGCATGGGCAAAAAAATAAGGCTAATAATCTCTTTTTCCACACACCTTCCCTCTTTTGGGGCCAGGTCCCCTTTCTGCCCTGGAGGTAGCACGAGAAGAACCTTTTAAACACCGTTCTTCCCCTATAAATATTCCAAGCCGGGCTCCTTTTGATTACTCGTGGGCCTTTGGAGCGTGTACGCCCTGCCAGTTGTGTGACACAACAAAAACCACATCAGAGCCTTGTCAAGGCTTGTCCTTGTTCGTGACACGCTGAGAAAACCCTCCAGGGATTCAAACGTGATCCTTCGACACCGCCGCGCTCGAATCGAAGCACACAGAAAGCTCCTCCACTCCACAAAACAATCACCAGCACCTCTCCTGCTCTGAATTTACTCAGTATTTCTTTTTTCTCAGATTGAGCTGGTTTTGGGTAGGGATATATTCAATTTAGAGTGTTCTGGTACCCGCCAGGGATTCAAATGTGATCCTTGGACACTGCCGTGCTTGAAGAGAGGCACACAGAAAGCTCCTCCACTCCACAAAACAATCACCAGCACCTATCCTGCTCTGAATTTACTCAGTATTTCTTTTTTCTCAGATTGAGCTGGTTTTGGGTAGGGATATATTCAATTTAAAGTGTTCTGGTACCCGCCAGAGATTTAAACGTGTTCCTTTGACACCGCACGTGAGGCTCCTCCACTCCACAAAACAATGGCCAGCGCCTCTCCTGCTCTGAATTTACTCAATATTTCTTTGCTCCGAGTTTAAACTGGTTTTGGGTAGGGATATATTCAATTTAGAGCTTTCTGGTACCCGCCAAGGATTTAAATGTGTTCCTTCGACACCACCGTGCTCGAATCGAGGCACACAAAAAGCTCCTCCACTCCACAGAACAATCACCAGCACCTCTCCTGCTCTGACTTTACTCCATATTTCTTTTCTCTCAGCTTAAGCTGTTTTTGGGTAGGGATATATTCGCTTTAGAGCCTTCTGCTTGTCCTCGTTTTGGGTTGAATTTACTGGGTTTGGGTGTTCTGCGGGACAGAGGGATGGCAGTCAGGCAGTTTATTTTACTGCTGCTTTCAGGAGTGGTCGAGGTCACTTGGTTTGCTCATCTTGGAGGGAACTCCTTTTCAGATGTGATTTTAAGTTTTTTTAAGGGTTTTTAAAATATCTTGTAGAGTTTTTTAATATCTTTTCATATTAATGGCTGTCTGGAATATATTGAGGTGTTCAAGTGTTGTAGCAATAGGTGCCAACGTAGCTAAAGCAGGTGTGTAGAAATCAATTAACAAGGATATTTCAGGGAGAGGATGACAAAAAAAGTGGAATGTCATGGTGAAGCCTGTAGGTTTTAGGTGGTTTCTTATGATTTTTAAGAAAATTTTCAGTCCTGTGAAGTATTACATGATCTGTTCTGTGGTAGCTGTACTGCGATGTGCCTGATAGAGGAAAAACTACTCTGCCTCCTTTTTTTTTTCTTTTTTTTAAAGAAAAAAAATGATTAGTAAATTTGGGATGATACAGCACCCTTTCAGTTCGATAATAAGAATTATTCTCCTGATAGCCCAATCCCTGAGGGTCTTTAATTGCACTCAGCCTGGCAAAGTTCAGGGGAATTTAGAAAAGGAAATTCAACCTCCTGCCAGGAATTGTGGTGCTGACAGTGTCTGTGTGTACAGCTGGGTGTTTGGGGAACCTGGAAAACCAAAACTAACTTAGAATAATGTCAATAAGACAAAGATTTCAAGACAAAGAGGCACCTTCCACTTCACACAGGACCCGATTTCTACAAGTAGCCAAGTAAAACTTTTAATTTTGAAAGCAGAAATTTGTTTTAGCTGTTAAAGGTTTCACCCAGGAGTGATATGGTAGAAGTTTGTTAACATAATTTTGGGGTAGCTGAGGCAAAATTCAATATTCTTGTCTCCTTACTTTCAGTAATTTAGTCGAGTTTGGAAAATCCACCTCTCTGATAACATTAGAAGATCCTGCAGTGTCTTTTTTTTTTTTTTTTTTTTTGAGATACTTGAATTGAAATAACTCTTCTAAATAAATAAACCTCATTGCTTCTCATTTTCCTAATGATCATGCAGATAAACAGTGGGAATCATGACATTAGGGGAACTTGCTCTTCCCCCTTTTCCCCTTTTAGGCCATACAGGAGTAAAAAAATGAACAAATCCAGAGTAGCTCCTGCCTTTGGAGCCAGAAAGATGCTTGAAAATCTTCTGGGAGGGGAAGAGAATTATTGTGTACAGCAATAATGAGTCATTTCCAGTGTGTAAAACCACGGAAATATTCAAATATCCCAAATATTCAAGTCATGCCAGCAGACTCACAGCAATGGCTTCATGCACGTGATATTTTGGAGTGAAGAAATCCTTCTGTGGAATAACTTATCAGGTTTTCTTGTAACACTCTGCAAAGAAGGATAATTAGTGGGGGATGTTCCTGCCTTCATAAAGGGACATCTAAGAAGTGCTCAGATAAAGAGGTCAGCTGGATCTTTGTTTTACATCGCAATAACTCGTGTCATATTTTAATTTTCCTGCTCACTTTTATCTGCCCGTTTGAAGCATGAGGAAAAAAAATCCAAAACCCCAAACCCCTTGTAGTTATTATTTTTCAAAGTAATGATGTAGGAGGAAGATACTGAACTCGAGCAAATCATTCTTTGAACCCACTACCTGCGAGCCAGGGAATGCACAGCACAAAAAGAGCAACCTTGGATAGGTCTGGAAAGTTAATTTTCAATTTTTCTACGAACAGACTTGACCTTGAGGAAAAGAAAAGGGTTATTGACCCTCAGCACATCATTGCAGGTGACCACCAAGCTGGCAGAGAGTGAGTTTGGATTGGAGATCAGGGAATTTTTTTTTTAACCTGTGAGGGTGTTTCGGATGTGGAATATCATGGAAAAATTTGTAATTTTTGTTTGTAATTATCTGTTTGTAATTATCTACTCAGAATGCTGGCAGTGGTGCCGGAGAATGGGTAAAGTTGATAAATAAATGAGCTTTAAAAATTATAGAAATACAAAGTTCACAACTGAAGCTCACCAGAGAAGAAATAACACATAAAGTAACTCCGAAGTCATGATTTTTGCCATGTTTTGTTGTTTTGGTGTCGCTTGCTTGACATTTGTTCTGTATTTTTTATTCCTCTATTATTTTTTCTGTTTTAAAACCCAAATTTTCCTTCATCTTTCCAAAGTTCAGACAGGTTCATATCATATTTTAGATATTGTGGAGAGTGATAAAACTCTTATTCCATGTGAACTGCTCGAAAATTCTTGAAGCTTTCCAAATTGTCCTGAAAACAAAAAGCAGTTTTTACTGTTGGAGTTGTCTCACTGCTGGTTTGGCGTAGGCTCATATTTGAGTTTTATTCCTTCTTTTTAAACGTGGCAATTTCTTTCATAAATTTTGCTCTTAAACTGTTTTTTTGGTTTTTTGTTTTTTTTGACATGTTTCTGTCTAAATTTTCCCCAATACTCCACTTCTTTTTCAAATCTGTTTCTTTCCATCTCTGCCAGCTCCTGGAGGTTCCTCCTGCCCTTGTTCCCCCCAGTTCTTCATTTTTTGCCTTTTTTTCCCTCCAGCTCTCTCCCTTTTTTTCCTCTCCTTGTGGAAGAGCCACAACATCCTTTTAGTCCATATCTTCAGGACTGATTTCTGCCTCTTTTCCCTGATGTTTTGGAGTCTTTTGTCCTCTTGGCCTTTCTTTCCTGATGCTGCAATGTTCCAGAGTTGGTGGAAAGAATAATGGCAAGCAGAATTTCCTATTAATCCCTGCATTCCTCAGAGGACTTCTTGTGTTCTACAAAGCTCTGGGCATCTCCAGGCTTCCTATTTCTATTTTATTTTATTTTTCCCTGCGATCTTATGGACATGATTAAGATAAAACTGACTTTATTGGGGGTAAAAAAGAAGAAAATGCCCTGAAATGGTCATGGTGGGCACCTCTCTGCCGGCTCTACCCCTTGGAAACTCCACGAATGCCGAAATTTCTCAGCAGAAGGAAATGAAATTCTATTTATTATTAGTGAAGGGTTTTCTCTCTTTCTGACATGGATGAAATGAATTTGGCTTCGGCCCTCAGAAAAGGTGGAGATGAAGCGTGGAGCATCTTTAACTCCCTCTCGTGCTTCTGGAACTGTAGCTCGAGGGGCTGTGGAGTGGAAAATGAATGGAAAGTAATTTTATTTTATGGAGAGGGTGACACAAGGTTTTTGTACTGGTGGAAGGAGACAACTATTTCTTTTCCCAGTAGTTTTCACCGCAAGTCTGATCATAATTTGGAAGGAAAAGAGGATTTTTTTTAAAAAATCAGATTTGCTGTTCATATTTGGTTTCAAGAGTGTGATGGTTAATTTATGCAGAGGAACAAAACTACTTCGGGGAATCTCCAGTTGATGCTGCCTTAAAAGTTCAGCATTTAGATTTTTGTCCTGTGTAGTGTGGCCTGGCTAGAAAGCTTTAATCCAAAGTATCCCTGCACAGTCATTGGCAAAGAGAGGAACGTTTTCCCTGCCTGCATTTCAGGTGGTTACAGGTGTCACGAGCTGGGGCAGAATTTTTCACCCTCAGATCTGTTGAATATTAAAGAAAAGCAGAATGATTTCAAAATGCACTCTGAGCCATTTCAAACGTCGGCTCTCTGATGAAGTGGATTTTCAGCGAAGAAATCTCTGTAAATGCCTCTCTGGCTTGAGGGCTTCTAGGTGTCTTCCTGCGTAGAAAACTTATATAATTGAGGTGATGTTCACACAGAGAAATGTAAATATTCTCACGGCCCCCAGGTCGCTGGCACACAGCATCTGCTCCCAGAAACATCCTGGCTGACAGGACAAGGAGCAGTGGTTTGAAGCTGAAAGAGGATGGGTTTAGATTGGCTAGAAGGAAGAAATTTTACGAGATGAGGATGGGAGGCCCTGGAATAGAATTCCCAGAGCAGCTGGGGCTGCCTCTGGATCCCTGGAAGTGCCCAAGGTTGGACATTGGGGTTTGGAGCAGCCTGGGACAGTGGGAGGTGTCCCTGCCATGGCAGGGGTTTGGAATTAAATGATCCCAAAGTTCCCTTCCAACCCAAACCACTTTAGGATTCCCTAGCAGAACATTTTTTTTCCTTTTAATAATTTGTGAAGAACTGGAGGGAATCAGGGGTTTTGCCCTTTCTCCTTTGGGACCTATTGTACACACCACGGTTCTGTTAATTCAAGATTTTAACTCTTTAGCCTTTGAGTCCCATGAGTAATCCCAAATTTCTGCTGGGTCCTGCATTCCTTGGGATTTGGGGGCGTCCTGCAGGATTAATTACGGATGTGGCCCCAGGGGAATGAAGTGGATTTCAAGCCCCTTCCCACAGAGAGGTTTTGGTGTTGTGCTGCAGGTTCTCTCATGCGAGGGCTTCCCTGACTTTCTGGAGGAGCTTTCCTGGAATTTCCTGCTGTGTTCTCGGCAGGATGCCATGGTAGCACTTTAAGAAGGTAATAAATAGCTGGTGTAAGTCGTTCCTTTAAGTTAGAGTTTCTAGAGAACAATTTTACAAATTGTTGCATGTCACAGCTGTAAATGGGTCGAGCACATCGCCGAGTGTGGAGCTGACAACAACAACAGAAAAAAAAATAAAAATCAGGGCTTGTACTACTCGTAAGAAGAAAAAAAGCTATTTTATACTCCATTAAACTGTTACACATCATAAATAATTTATGCTCAGCCTGCTCTGTTCTGTAGCAAAGATGATAAACTCGACATATTCGGAGCATTTTAATGGATATCATCATTTTCATGACTTTCTCTGTAACAGAAACCTGTTCCTGCAGTATTCCCCTGGTCATTATATGCATGGAACTGGGTTAAATTATAAGAGTACATTCAAAAGTGAGTCCTTGAGTCTTGCTCTGAGTTCCACAAGTACGTAGGAAGGGATTTAAAATACCTTCTGGAATGTATTCAGGTTGGAAAGGATGCTAAAGATGATTTAATTCCAACCCCCCTGCTTTAGGAAGAGATGTCACCCCCTCAAGCAGGGTAAATATGTCATGTCTATATATAATTTTCATCATTTTCATTCATATTCTAATTTTTATTGGTTATTTCTATAATTTCCAGAAGTGTCTAAACACCTCATGTAATATTATGAGGACGTCTCTGTTCTCAGACCAGGATATTGCTGATTTTTCTATTTTATACGGAACTTTCAGACAATTCATACATTTTCTCAAACATACAGGAAGGTTTTGTGTTCTTCTTTGTCAGTGAAACTTTCAGAATTATTTCTTAGTGAAAAAACTCTCTAAACAAAATAGCATTGTAAAATTCAAACATGCCTGGAGACAAAAAAAAAACCCCAACAAAACTAAAGTCTTTTGGACGGCAGCATCTTTGTAAAAAGCGGAATTTAAAAGCTGACTGCACTTTTCAAAGTTGTAGATTATTATCTGAGTGGAGAGCTTGTTCTGATTATTTTCTTGTGCTTCTAAATATGTTAGTGCTGTGTTTTCCTGAGGGCTTTGGGGACAGGGACTCCACTCCTGCCCCGGACACTCTGCTCTGGTGCTCATGATTTCACTCGATAATTCTGTTTAATGCCGTTGTAGTGTTGGATTTGAAATGATGGCAGAGTTTTTTTTTTGGTTTTGTGTGTGTGTGTTCTTCAAAAATATTTTAGTGCATCTTTATAATAGAAATCACCTTGAACTCATTTTGCATTATAGGAATGATCAAGTAGTTTTTGTCTCTGTGAGAAGAGTGGGTGTGTAATTGTATCTTCAATTTCTCTTTGTTATTACCAGCTCCTTTAAAACCCCTTAAACTTGGGCAGAATGTTGCAGAAAAATATTTTCTAGATAATGAAATTCATGGTCCTCTGCCAGGAGATGACTTTGACTGGGGAACTGTCCTCGGACAAATTAGCGACGGTTCCCTTTGTGTAGAGCATTGCAGAAACAGCAACAACCATATTAAATCTTAATCAATAACAATGTTTCACTAATTAGGGGAGCGGGTTTGTATATTGGATAAATTGCTGTTTGTAAACGTTGTATTATATTAACTAAACCAGCTAATTACCAGAGCAGAATAAACATAAGGTTTGCTAAAAGCTTCCATCCGTAGCTCGGAGCAGGGGCTGCTGTCTAATATTTCAGTCAATGTGGAAAATAAGGTAATGACATTATAAATACATTTATAACGCGGGGCGATTTCTTCTAAAATGCATGTAAGTATTATTGCTTTACTATGAAATATGATTTATTTAATGCATTTCAGCCCCCATAATATTAAGATATAATTGAGATGGGGGGAAAAAATTGCATGCAGTCAGAGTCTGCATGGAAGTGAATCACAGTCTAAATTGCTTGTAATTTTAAAGGCACTTAGGGGAATCGTGAAATTTAGCTAATGCAGCCTTTGGTGTAAAAAATTGGAAGAAAACAATTGGCCAGTCTTTCAAGTTTTATTTGACTTCACATGGTGGTTTGTTGTTTTTTTTGGTTTTTTTTAAATCCTGGTGACAGCCAGGCTGGGAATGAATAAACAGAGCTGCTAGAACTTTTATCCCCATCTCGTGATGAGAGATATCTGCAGGTCTGCTGAGGGCTGGGCATTTCTGAGCAGTGAGGAACAGAGCTGGGGAGATTTGGCTGTGATGATCCGAGATGGGAATCGTTCTGCCGGGGCTGGGAATTCTGATGGTTATTGCTTTCGAAAGGCTGAAGCTTTCAGCTCTGGCCTTTATGGTTTAATTACTGCCTGAGCAGTTGCTGGTGATTTCACGGAGTCACAGAGCTGCCACCAGCTGAGCTCTGCCTGAGCAATCCCACTTTTCCTGCTCATGGACACCAGCCTGGGCTTTAACATGAGCTGGCAGAGGTTCTGGCGCTGCTCGTTGTCCTCAAGCTGGGTTTGGCTCCAAGGATGGAATAAACGAGTCAGAGTAACCCCAGCGGCTGGGCCGAGATCACTTGATCTCTCAGGAGGAGATAAAATGGGTGCTTGTAAAATAAAGCTCTTTTTGGTTTTTATGAGAAGTGACTTCTGTTGAAGAGACGAGTTCGTGCTTTGAGGACATTTGTCGTTTCTTGTGTAAAATGTACTAATGATTCCATAAAATATAAATCGCTGAATCACAGAGTGGTTTGGGTTGGGAAGGATTTTTAAAGCTCAACCCATTCCATCCCCCCTGGTTACAGAGAATAAGTGTGTTCAGATAGAGAATCCTGGAATGGTTTGGGTTTAAAGGGACCTTCAAGGTCACCCAGTGCCCCCCCTGCCATGGCAGGGACCCCTCCCACTGTCCAGCCCCAGTGTCCAGCCTGGCCTTGGACATTCCAGGGATCAGGGGCAGCCCCAGCTGCTCTGGCAATTCCAGCCCAGGCAGGAATCCCTTCCCCAGATCCCATCCATCGCTGCCCTCTGGCACTGGGAGCCATTCCCTGGCTCCTGTCCCTGCAGGCCTTGTCCCCAGCCCCTCCCCAGCTCTCCTGGAGCCCCTCCAGGGGCTCTGAGCTCTCCCTGGATCCTTCTCCTCTCCAGGTGAGCACTCCCAGCTCTCCCAGGCTGCCTCCAGAGGAAATCCTATCCCATTGCCCATAATTCCAGGATTATTGGCAGGCAGAGCCTCACAGGGTAGGACCTGAAACAAGGAGTCACTCGATGGAGCACCTTCTCCATGCAGGAATATCAGTAGAGGAAATGCAGCAGCTCCTCCTGTTGCCCTTGCAGGACCCGAGTGTCCCTCACCAAGTGGCCCAGCAGCCGTTCATGCAAACACTTCCCTGATGAGCTCTGGGCATTATCCCTGTGCTGGAAGAGTTGGGATGAAGGGTTTGAGCTAATCCCGTTCCCTGGCCGCTGGATTGACACGAGCAGCCCCGGAACCGTGGCAGAGGGGGATCAGTAACCTTTGCAGAGGGAGCAGCTGCACCTGGAAGATGATGTTGAATCTCATTTGACCCAAATTAATTTAAATCTCCTGCAATGATTAGTTACTTTGTGAGTAGTACAGACTGGAAAATTCTCTAAGCCTTTCTAATATTAACTCCAGATTACTGGATGTAATCACTTTTTTAATAAAGGAGAACTTGGAGGCTGGCAAACCGCATTGGTTTTATTTTGTGTGATTAATTAAAAAGCATAGTAAGGATGAATAATAAACATAAAGAATTGGTAGCTTCACTGAAGCACCACGGCTCCCTTGCCTCTGTGTACTTCTGCAGGCCGTTGCCAAGAGATTTTGTGAGGATTGATTAAAATAGTTTGAAATAAGGCACTGTCTATACAAGTTCAAAGTAATTGGTATAAGTACTTTTTATTAATAAAGAGAGTTCCATAGAATGAATTCAATCTCCGGGGCTCTCAAAGGGCTTTTGCAAGTTAAATATATAATTAAGTACATTATCTCCCACTATTCACAGAAATATTTTTTTTTCCTGGGGTAGAACACAGTAGCAATTTATGGTGTGAAGATCTATGTGAAACTATGCTGTTAAATGAGAGAAATACAGTCCTTGTATTGTTGAAATCCAGTGTACCACGACAACTGAGTGTTAGAACGCAGAGAGGAAGACCGGCTCAGCCTAAAATTCATCAGCAGTAGCAACTTGGGAAGGCTTGGATTGCCTTCAGAGCAGAGGATGTGGAATTAACATCTGTCATGGCCTGCAGCTTTAGGTGGAGCTTTAATGACTCCTGCAAGGAACTAAGCTCTGTCTGAAGTGGGAAATGGGATCCTGCTCTGAGGGATTGTGAGGCTGCTCTGGGGAGTGATGTTTCTGGGTTAGGTTGGTCTGCTGTGGCAGCCAGAGTTTATTTGGGATTCGTGGAGCCACAAAAATTCCCACCTTGGTGTTCATGGGCACGACTGGAGCAGTGTCTGAGTGAACGAAGGGGGGCNCAGCCTGGAGCAAAGGGGGATCAGGGGGACCTCGGGCTGTGCACAGCTCCTGCCAGGAGGGGACAGCCGGGGGGAACGGGGACAGGAGGAGAGGGAACGGCTCAGGGTGGGCCAGGGGAGGGCAGGGTGGATATTGGGGAAAATTCCTCCATGGAAAAGGTTGTGAAGCACTGGAAGAGCTGCCCAGGACAGGGGTGCAGTCCCCATCCCTGAGGGATCTCCCAGCCCTGTGGATGTGGCACTTGGGGACACGGAGCACCGGTGGCCTCGGAACTGCTGGGGGATGCTTGGACTCAATGATCGTAGAAGGCTTTTCCTAAATGATTCAATGATTCTGTAATTGAAATATTCTGAGGCTTTGATCTAAAATCTTGGAGTAGTGGGGTTTTTATCAAGCACTGGCCTCTGATCTCCTTCGAATTGTTAACAGAATGAAATAAACAGGCATTGATATATAATGATGAAAAATATGAGATTTTTGCCATGTCTTCTATCACTTCCCTTGGACAGTAAATGTTTTTAAACATGGCCTTTTCATGTATTATTCTTTTTGAGAGCAGCTGCTCTCGTGCTGAGCTCTGCTGAAGCCTAAGGGATGTTCAAGGTGTTGGGAATACAAAAAGTACAAATTGATGCCCAAATTACTGGCACCAATCTCAGTTCCAGCCCAAACCTGTTCTTCCTTCCCACCCCCACATCCATAGCAGTGAAGTGAAACTAAATTTAATTTACTTAAGGAATGAAATGTAGCTTGGTTTAGACCTCAGACTTGCTCCTCATTGTGAATAAGTGTGAATTCTTGAAATGATAATGAAAATATTAAGCATGAAATCGAGATTGGACACATGTGCTGATGCCCATGCTTCCATTGCTGTGTGGGGATGCATTTAGAGATGGAGAATTCATTTTTAAGTTGCTGTTTTCAAAATGGAAAATATTCAAATAGTGAAAATAAATAAAATTATGGATTTCTTAAAATAATTTTATACTGCTAGAAGCAATTTACCTGTATAGCTCTGGCTTCAGAGGAGGGGAAAAAAGGAGGATATTTTTCTAAAGCTGCTTAGTGAACGCCACATTTCCATGTTTATATACATCTGGTTGGATTTTTTTCTGGTCCTTTTTTCAGTGCAAACCCTGAATTTTCCATCTTTTCCATGTCATCATCTCATGGCTTTTTTTCCCCCCCAAGTTCCTTTCAAGTCCATTCCTTTTGGGATCCCCCATGTGGCAGATCCCTGCAGTGCAGCAACATTCCAGCTTTAATTTCCGGAATTCTTCATTAATATCTTTAGCCAGAGAAGGCTTTAAGGGGCTACAAACTGTGCAGCTTTGAGGGAAAAATAGTTCTGAAAGCAAAAAGAGATTTCTCCCCCCCCATATTATTTGTCTTTTTTTTTGTTTTCTACTTATGGGGAAAATTATTTTCCAGCTGGAGGGTGTGCAAACAAGCAGAATACAACCAAGATTGAGTTAAATATTTACAAATAGAGATATTTTAGCAATTCTTTCTTGTTTAAAATATTTTTTCCCTTTGTAAATGCAAATTGGTTGTAATAAAAAGAGAACGAAGATGGCTTAGACCAACAATATGTTGTACTTGAAAAGAAAACAGTCATTTTAAATATGTAATTTTTCCAAAAAAACGTAACTCTGGTTGGTTTTCAGCCAATTCCAGCTCTGCACTAATCACTCCATGGAATCCCTTTCTCCCCAGCATAGGTATTTTATTTTTGTGTTATTTTTAAGCACACCCACGAAGAACTCTACACCTGCATGAAAGCATTTTGTGTGTCTAGAGGACTTCTTTATCTTAATGCTCCTTGCCAGTCCTTTAAAATGCCCAGAGTTTCCTGAAATTCCATCTTTTTCAGGCTCTTCAACTCCGTGGTCGGGAAAGACCTTTTTGTACACAGAATTTCTTCCGTCATTTTATTTTCCAGCGCGACCTGTAGTGGCACTTTTAATTTCAGAACATGGCTGTGTCTCCATCAGCTCGTTTTTTACCTCAGCAGAGTTAATATTAAGTGCTGCAGTTAATAATAAAAATTTCTTGGAGGAAACCCGGCTGTAACTTGAACTGGTGAGTGTTGATGTGGGCTCAGATAAGGAATTATATCAGAGATTGAGCTTCATCAAACTGAGCTTTCCGTCCGTAATCACTGTTCCTGTCTTTAATTTCCTTTTACCTGACCTTCCCTGCTTGTTTGGGTGTCATCCCTGTAACTGTTGTCCACCTAAAAGACAATAATTTAACACAGTCAGAGTGAAAAGGGAGAAATTGCCACGTTCTGGATGGGCTGGACTTGTCACCACCGATGTTTTCACGGGCACAAAGGACGGGTGTAGGTGAGAGGAGGGAGCTTTCCATCAAAACGTGTTTTTATTTCACAGAGTGATGGGATTGTTTGGGTTTGAAGGACATTAAAGATCAGGACACGGGCACCTTCCACTACACCAGGCCCAAAGTAGCAAAATATTTTGGTTTTTTTCTTTGGTTTTATGCTTTTCATCTCTAAAGGAGATTTTTCTTTTGATGGTAGAACTAAAGTAGTAGAAAGAACCTGCAGTCAGGGCTGCTAAAAATTAGTATCTTCTTGAATTTGTTGGCTTTTGGTGGAGATCTTCGTGTGATCATCACTAAGATACTGCTTGGAGTGCAGAAAATTAATGAAAAAGGGTTTTGAAGACGCCATCTCAAAGTTACCCTCAGGTGGAATTATGACAATGTTTTAATTTTAATGCATTTAATACATCACCTGGGTTGTTTATAAGAGTGAGCATTGGTTGCTTTGCATTCCCAGCATCAGTGCTGATCAAATATTCTATATAATTGTCACTGCCAGTTTTAGGTTTATTTCTGGAAATGGAGATTGGAATACAGAGGAATGGATGAAATTAACCTTGCTGTACTAACAGGTGGGAAAATGAAACTCCTGCCCTCTGATTTTTAATTTTAGCGCAGAAAAGTTCCTGCTTCTGTTTCTGGATCAATTTAATTCTTAGTCACAATTGCATTGGAGTCAGGGGCAGAATGACATCAGGTAGAGCTGATATTTTACTGTGCATTCCTCCCTCCACCATGGTTTTCTTGAATGTAAAGAAAAAAATCTTTTAATCTTTGATTAAAAGTAATTTTAGGACAACATTTAGGAAAAATAAGAACCTGATGTGGCAGGAGAGCGCGGTAGGAAATTCTTATTTTTATTTATTTTTATCCTCTGACTCTCCCAAACACATTTAGTCCTCAGAATTCCCTGCCCTGCTTTCACTTATTAGGAATGGTTTTAATTTGAAAACGTCACTTTTGGTGGCTTTTTGGTGGCGTTTTTTCTGTGACAGTGCAGATCAAAGTGACACAGGTTCCCCACAAATGTTCAGCAGCTCTTTCCACCCTGCGACCTTCAAATAAAAAAAAAAAATATAAAGTTGATTTGTTCCTGCCTTAGATCTCTCGGTGGGCATGTGGAGCTTGCATGGCTGGGTTTTGTTGCATGCTGCGTGCTTGGCTTTTATATTTTTATATTTTTAATACTTCTGCATAAAAATAGACTCCATAGTTCTAAAAGAAACCCCAAAAAAACTCTGTAGTTTATTTAAAGCAGGAAAAAGTTGTGCTGACAAGAATCACTCAAAGCTATTAAATAAGGAGTGTTTGTAACTTGATTATTTGACATTATTTTTGTTCCTTATGAAATGTTAAGGAGTTTTGGAGCCAGCACCAACAATTTTAGCAAAAAAAAAGCCCTTGAACTTTGGCTCTTGAGCCTGAAGTGGTGTTTGAGAGCTGTCCCAAATGCAGGCACTGGTGTAAAATGCAAATAATTTTCCCGCTAGAAATAGATCAATGTTTTGGAGAGAAAGGAGCGGGGCAGAGCGGAGCCAGGTTTGATGATAATGACTTTTATTGATGGAAATTCCAGAGTGCTCCCATTAGCCATGAGCACCGGTGGGAATGGTTTCAGAACAAATGGGGATCCAACCTCCCTGTGCGCTGTGCTGGGACGGTTCTGATCTGGTGTTTTTCATAAGCAGATCATTAATTTTTTAAAAAATTAATATCCAGGCAAGTGAGTAAGGTTATAGACATAATTTCTGCTTTAAATCTAAATTTCCTTGCCATTATGGGTTTATGACTGTCTAAACCTGCGTGATAAGATAATACAAATTATTAACCTATTCCATTTAACTTATTCTTTTAGATGTTTTCATTCCTTTTTATCCAGAGGTTTTTTTATAATACCAAAGCAATCTTTGAATTGCTTACCAGAGTAATTACGAATTTCTGAGCATTTCACAGTTGTTTTTTTAAATTTTTTTTATTCTGTACCTCTGGAAATACTATAAATCATTTTGCTGCAAACATCACAAGGAAAAAGAGCAGCATGATTGTATCTCCATGTTGTGGGCACATCTTAATTTTTTTTAAATGGAGAGAAATAATCAATATCTTAAACCATCAATAATAATAAACCATTTAAAAAAAATCAATAAACTATCAATATCTTAAAAGAAAGAAAAAAATCCACCAGAAAAGAAGAAAACTCCCTTCTTCCAGTTGCAATTCCCAGTGCTTTTTCATAAATCACCTTCTCAAGCCATAATTTGAGATTTTGTCACCTTTGGCCATGTCCACCCTCTGGCAAAGCTTTTCTTGCCTCCATTTGCTCCTTTTTGGTTCTTTTCCTTGATGGCACGTCACAAATCTTATTTTTAAAGCTTGTGTGGATCAAAAATCAGGTTTTGTTACCTCTTGTGCTGCCCCTTGAGCTGCTGGTGAGCGAGGAGGTGGAAGAGGTTGTTTGGTGGCTCAGCTCCCCTTGTGCAGCTCTTTTTATAAATGATAAATTTGAAGTTATATTCATTATAAAATCCAAGTTAGGAAAGGATGTTCTGCTCCTTTTCCATTTCCTCCTTGGTGTCTGAAGGTGAGAATTGATCCAAGTGGGGGGAGAATCCTCTTTCTAAAAATCTTTTTAGGTTTTGGTTTTGTTTTTTTTTTTTTACACTTAAATATGTCTGCAAGCAGAGAGGGGAATCAAATCCTTGGCACAATTATTCCTCCCCTAAATAATAGACAGAAAAAACTAAATTTTACTCAGAGAATAGGAGGATAAAATTCCTCTCCTGGAACTCCAAACACCTGTATGTACCTGTGCTCGCACACCTTTGCAGTTCTTTTATTTGATTTTATACCTGCAGCTACAAGGGTGAATCTTTGTCTTCAGATTTTCTTTTCTGTTGTGAAATGAAATTGAAATTCTGTTGTTTAATTTAAATGCCAAAAACACATTTAAAATATTGTTGCATTTAAAATATTGTTGTCACTTTTGAGCAGTTTGGGAATGTTTGTGTTAAAGCTTTGGAGTTTTTTGAAGAGCTGAGCAAAGAGGAAATCAAATATTCAGGGACTTTAACACTCTGTGTGATATTAAAAAGAAACAAATTTTTAAAACCCTTGTAAAAGTATCAATGTCTGGTTTTGGCCCCAAAGAATTCAGGGCTATTTGAGATATTTGTATTTTTACATTATACATGCAAGAGATATTTGACAGATTTGTAGTTAGGTAGTAAAATAAGTATAGCCATAAATAAAATGCAATGTATTTAAAAATAAAAGTTTAAAATTATATAAATATAAATAAATAAAAATAAGTAATAAATACATTTCTAAATAATATAATTATGTTTATGGCTAACCATATACACAGATGTATAAAATTTTACACTCAGAGTGAGGAAAAAAAATCCACCTGTGTGCCTAAAGGACACACAAAAAAATCCACCAGTGTTTGCTCTCCAGCTTAATTTTGGTGGAATTAAGAATTCCAAATCCCTGCATTTGTTATGTCACTCAAGCACAGCTCCATTATTGGCTCTCATTTAATTTGGGTATCCTGAACATTAAATACTTCCAGGGTTCCTTGAAACTCTATTTGTTTGCTGCTAGAGTATTGGTTTAGCAATAAAAATGTGTTGTCTGGAATATTTCTCTGGTTTTTAGAGCCGTGTAAACTTTGGCAGAAGTAAAAGCAATGAAAGGTGAGACCTCCACAAGTCCCTGACAGGGAAAAAAATCAAATGTAATAAAAATAAGATATCTGGTTTGAATAGGCAGATTCCGCTCTGAGAATTGCTCATTGATTTTATCTCAGTTTTTGTGGTTTTTTTGAGTTGTTTTGAAGCGTTCATTGATGCAGCAGCTCTGTTTATGTGCAGCACAGACCGTGTGCATTTGGGACTTTTTGGTACAGATTGAGAAGAATGAAAATTCATGTTTCTCATAGAAGTTTGAAACCCTCACAGCTTCAATTTCAGTGAAAACTGCTGTGTGTGTTTTTTTCTTAATCAACTCCAGTTAAGTTTCAGGAGCTACAAGGTTTTCCCCCATAATTAAATAAGATTATTGCTCACTCTGTGTTACGGATGAAGCTTTCACGGGAGCAAACGCGACTCTTTTGAATTTTAGTTTATAGCAGGTGAATTTCTTCTCCTGGGGGTGATATTCCACATAACAGAGATTCCCGTTTCCAGAAATGAAATTCACTTTCTTGGAAAGGCAGGAATGACAGTATTCTTCTAGCCCAATTTCCATGTGTCCTGGTTTAGAGCAAATTTGGGAGAGAACCTCTCAGTGGGATCTCTCTAGAAAGCAGAACCAAGCGGTTCCCTCCTCCAAGTGGTTCAGGTACAAGAAAAATGGGGAAAACCTGTTTATTTAACACTTCCCAGCACCAAAAAATGAAGGATATTAAAGAATAAAATCTCTCCCCGCTCCCAGAGGTGGCCAGTTCAGAGTGCCCTCCGTGGGCTGTAGCTCAACTCTCTCAGCTTTTATCAGCCCCAGGGGTGAGCCCCCCAGTGCTCCTCTGGGATTTCAGTCCACAGCGGGTTTGAGCAGTTCCAGGAAAAAGGGAAAAAACCCCCCAGAGTTTGGAGAACCTTCTGTGCCTCAGCCACAAAGTGACAGAGAGAGCAGAGGAGAGCTCTGGGCCCCGTGCGCAGCGCAGCCAGCACAGGCCACGTGTGAGGGAAGCCGAGCACTCTGAGCCTGGTGCCTCGAGAACAACGGCCTCAGGCATTGCAGCGCTTCTCCTTCTCTCCCTTCACTCTCAGATCCAGTTTGAGAGGTGCAAAACTGATTTCTGGGCTAAACAGGCACGTGGGGATACAGTTCAGCATCAGGCCAGGACGCCGTGTCAGGATTTCCATGGCCAAATGAGATTTCACGTGGCCGTGGGAACACGGCCCTGAGCGCCTGGGGATGGTGGAACGTGGCAGATGCCTGCTAGAGCTGCACAGAACAAAGAGAGGAGGGAGAAATGGTCAATGCCAGGAACTGGTGGGGTTTGCAAAGGGAAAATACAAATTTGATCTGTGAAATCAGGGTCAGATCCCCTCTGCTGTGGAGAAAACTGGAGGTGAGGAGAAGGATCCAGGGAGAGCTCAGAGGGGCTCCAGGAGAGATGGAGAGGGGCTGGGGAGAAGGCCTGGAGGGACAGGAGCCAGGGAATGGCTTCACATTGGAAAAGGAGAGATTTGGGTGAGATCTTGGGAAAGAATTCCTGGCTGGGCTGGAATTACCAGAGCAGCTGGGGGCTGCCCCTGGATCCCTGGCAGTGCCCGAGGTTGGATGGACACTTGGAGCAGCCTGGCACTGTGGGAGGTGTCCCTGTTTTGGCTGGGGTGGAATTAAAAGTTCTTTAAGATCCCTTCCAACCCAAACCCTTCTGTGATTTTATAATTCCAAATACACCAGGAGATCCCTGTGAGTATTTCCCTGCATATAAATAATTTCAATATCATTTTGGACAGTCGGAGGTTGCTACAGAATAAGATTTATTAGGAGAAAAGTGGGATTTCTCTTGGAAAAACAGGTTTTTCAGCCTCTCCATCCGTGGGTTTCTGTGTTAATTAAAGGCAGAGTGTCAGGTGAACTTGAATATCTGGTTTACCACACTGATAGATGGGATAACTTGCTGATAGTAGCAAGGCAATTAAATGTAATTATAGCCATATAGAAAACATGTAATATAGTTTCTTGTTTCCTGCACTGCANGGAAAGGAAAGGAAAGGAAAGGAAAGGAAAGGAAAGGAAAGGAAAGGAAAGGAAAGGAAAGGAAAGGAAAGGAAAGGAAAGGAAAGGAAAGGAAAGGAAAGGAAAGGAAAGGAAAGGAAAGGAAAGGAAAGGAAAGGAAAGGAAAGGAAAGGAAAGGAAAGGAAAGGAAAGGAAAGGAAAGGAAAGGAAAGGAAAGGAAAGGAAAGGAAAGGAAAGGAAAGGAAAGGAAAGGAAAGGAAAGGAAAGGAAAGGAAAGGAAAGGAAAGGAAAGGAAAGGAAAGGAAAGGAAAGGAAAGGAAAGGAAAGGAAAGGAAAGGAAAGGAAAGGAAAGGAAAGGAAAGGAAAGGAAAGGAAAGGAAAGGAAAGGAAAGGAAAGGAAAGGAAAGGAAAGGAAAGGAAAGGAAAGGAAAGGAAAGGAAAGGAAAGGAAAGGAAAGGAAAGGAAAGGAAAGGAAAGGAAAGGAAAGGAAAGGAAAGGAAAGGAAAGGAAAGGAAAGGAAAGGAAAGGAAAGGAAAGGAAAGGAAAGGAAAGGAAAGGAAAGGAAAGGAAAGGAAAGGAAAGGAAAGGAAAGGAAAGGAAAGGAAAGGAAAGGAAAGGAAAGGAAAGGAAAGGAAAGGAAAGGAAAAAGGAAGGGAAAAAAGAAAAGGGAAAAAGGAAAAGGGAAAAAGGAAGAAATCCTTTCTGAGGCTGCAAAAGGAGTTGAGCCAAGGGCACAGCTCACACTCCTGTGCTGGATGGTGCTTCCTCAATTTTGGGGCCAGTTTTGGGAGATACAGGAAGGGCACCATCGATTATCTGGGTGGCAGGGACACCTCCCACTGTCCCAGGCTGTCCCCAGCCCCAGTGTCCAGCCTGGCCTTGGGCATTCCAGGGATCCAGGGCAGCCCCAGCTGCTCTGGCAATTCCAGCCCAGCCAGGAATCCCTTCCCCAGATCCCATCCATCGCTGCCCTCTCGCACTGGGAGCCATTCCCTGGCTCCTGTCCCTGCAGGCCTTGTCCCCAGCCCCTCTCCAGCTCTCCTGGAGCCCCTCCAGGGGCTCTGAGCTCTCCCAGGATCCTTCTCCTCTCCCAGAGTGGAAGTGGGTAGGGAGAAGCCTGAGGAGCCACCAGTGGTGCTTTCCTTTGGTGACCTTGGGACGTGGGATCGCTGTCCTTGTGGTCCACGTCCTTCTCAGCACTTTTGTTCTTCCTCAGGCTGGAAATGGCTCTTTTTGCTGCCTGGATTTCTCTGTGTTCAGGACGACGAGGCTGATGCTCAGGAATTCACTGAGCAGAGAGACTTGCTGAAGCCATTGGATGCAGTCAGGGTTTGTGGCTCAGCAGTATTAAATTCCTCATTAACTCTCATTTTCCCTGCTGATGAGATTCTTTGTTTTGTTTTATGCCTTGAGTTCCATTTAACAGCAGTTCCTCATCCCCTTCAGCTGTTGCCCCAAACAGGAGGCAGCTCTGCACAAAGCTCTGGGTGTGGGTCTGTCTCTCACCCCCATATGAATTCTCATCTTAAGTGTGGTAAAAAAAGCTGGCAAAGTCGATTTTAAACTTGCTTTGTTTTCCTGGCTGTGTAAAAACAGCAATCACAGCAGCTGAGAGGGGCTGAAATTTGGGACTCAAATCAGGGTTTTTGTCAGACACCACAAGAAATAAAGTAGTTTCTTGGAGTTTCCTCCCGCTTATGAGCTGGAATAATTGACGTGTGACAGATTTCAATGCTGTTAATTGTTTTATAATAATACTATACTGTTAAAGGATGTTTAGTGCTCTGGGGAATCCAGAGTCTGAGGTAGCTTGAAGGTAAAAGTGAGGTTCTCTTTGGAGGTAATACAAACATCTCAACTTTTTCGGGTTTTGCTGAGCGATCGGCTTCGCTGATAACTTGTGGCAATGAGTTCTGCAGGTTAATTATGCATTTAATTGGTTTCAAATTTGTTGCTTTTCAATTTCACTGTTCACTGAATATTTCCTCGGTCTTGTATTATGAGAGGGAGTAAATAGGAGAGCCTGGCTCACCTTCTCTGAACATTTAATTATTTTGTGTACCTCTCTCCTGTACACAGAACTCTACTCAGGAGTTTGATTTTTATGTGTCTCCAGCTTCTTTCTTTTCCAAAGCTTTTCTCTGCAGTGACCAGAATATAAATATACAGAGAGTGACCAGAGCTCTGGGAGGATCACAGGGGCTCTGAGCTCTCCCATTATGATCTCAATGTGGTGCTGCCTTCTCCTTCCTCTTTTCTTCATAATCTCCTCCTGTTTTTATTTTGCTGTTTGAACACACGGGACAAGTTTTCCATGGCTTTCCCTGCAGGAATATCAAGTTTTTTTTTCCGGGGCTTTATAGTCAGGATAAAAAAGCTTCACTTGACTGGTGCTGACTTTTGCTTCCAGGTTATTTTCCACTCATTGGATCCATTCCTGGCAGTGTCCAAGGCTGTGTTGGAGCTCCCTGGCACAGTGGGAGGTGTCCCTGCCATGGCATGGGGGGCACATCAAGGTCCCTTCCAACCCAAACCCTTCTGGGATTTTATCTGCCGTGATTTTCTCTGGTTTGATCTTTTTGGCCATTTCAGTCAATCAGTTTCTATGAAACCCTTGAGGATTTCGTTGAACTTCATCATTACTCGCTTGACATTTTTCTGTAGATAAGATGCTGTTGAATTCTTGTTGAATATCCTATTGGACAGCTGGTTTATTCTTTCTACACTGAACTGTAGAAACATTTTAGTAGAACCATTTTTGGAACGATCCCTGCAGTGTTAAACCCTTTAAATGTTGTGTCAGCAAATATTCATGGCAGGGATGTCAGAGCATGGCATCGAAATGTCAGCCTCAGTCCCTCTTTTCCATGTAATTCCTGCCTCAAATTACTTAATTAAATTCATAAGTTTGAGGGTTTGTTTAGTTGCCCATTCCCAAATTCCTGGCACACTCAGACATTCACCATCTGAACACGGTAAGGACTTAAAAAAACCCCACAACATTGTAATTTATTTTTCTACTATGGCCTTCACGAAACTCAAGTTTTTGTTTCCTTTCCTGCCTCACATTAAATCTGCTTTTTCCATCCAGTTTTCAGTGCTTAGAATATTATTTATTTCTGTTAGAATAACACAAACACCAGCAGAGCTTGAAGTATAATTATGTTAAACACTGCACAGATGTGTAGTGAGTTCCAGGCTCTGCCCTGGAGACTCTGCAGTCAAATGAGAAGAGAAATAAAAGTGCAGTGAGTGGAAGTTGGACACAGAAATTCAATGACACGTGTTATAGGATTATATAAAAGGAAGATGCTCACCAATAATCGATGCATAAATCAATCCCAGCTCCTTTCAGAGCTGCTCTACTCAAGATAATAATTCTCTGGTGCTTTTATTTCGGAATAAGTTGTTCAGTCTTTAAAGAAAACGCTGAAAGAGCAGCGTTGTAATTTAGTAATTAAAATACAAAGAGCATTAAATCCTGCTGTGTTCTCCCACTTTCCCAAGGCTTTGCTGGATCTTTGTAGGTAGTAATTTAAAGAGTTACGGTAACTACGTGGTATTAACTTTGGATTTTCTCACTTAGTTAAATATTTTATGGATATAAAGTGAAGAACTACAAACTGTCCTATTAATTGTTTGACTTGATTTTCAGAGTGCTGAAAAAAACAAAACAGAGCTAAACACTGACTTATTAATGGGGATAAATGTTTTGTTTTATCTATATGCATGCTAGTTACCTGTAAATATTTTCTTTACCACATGAATTTTTTTGTGTGTCTCAATGCCAAAAGGTCTTCGGGGAATGTTGGACATTCCAAAGGTTCACCAAAATTATCTTCCCTTGGCAATGTTGAGGTTAATCCTTGAATTTTACTGTTAAGTCAAATATTCTGTTTAAAGATGAATTTGTTTCTGAGTTGCATTTTCAGTCTGAAATTATCTGCTGGTTGCAGTAATTTTATTCTCAAGCTGAGTAGGAAAATCTCTGGGAAACAAAACAGCTGCTTAATTTGAGGCCGGATCAATGAGTTTCGATTGTTTGTTTATTACTAAATAGAAGGATTCAATTTGACAAGATCAAAATTCCAAAATCCACAGATAAAATACCTTGAAGACAGCAAGATTATCTGTATTTTCGGTGTCTTTTTGAACATCCAAAGATGAAGGCTCTGCTTGTGTTGTATCTTTCAAATTGAGAATCGCCTGATGTGGTTACCAGCGACTCAGTTCTGTGTCTTGAGCAGAAATCAATCCCCTGAATAGCAGAGCAGCAATAAATGTCCTTTCATTTGCTGTTCCAAAGTGGATTTCCCTCCTTGGGCATCATCACTTTTTGCCTTCGGTGAAAATCGGTTCTCAGGATCACAGATTGAGCAGCCACTTCCAATGAGACAACTTGTGCTGGGAGGGAATGATATCAATTCATGCAGAGTTTGGATCACTTGATAGAAGAAGTGGGATATTCACAGATGGGAAATAACTCTGGAGAATGGCCCCTGATGCTGAGAGGCCTCCAATACACACAAAATACAGGAGGTTTTCAATGGGATTCCAAATGAGATTGGCTTGGAAGTGGCTTCAATGAGGTGGTGAATTTTTATTGCTTTTATTAGTGCAGCATCCCCAAGAATTATTTCATTCTTTATGTGCAGTCCATTGAATCTTCAGTTTAACAGAGGACGGGAATCGGGGCTTTTAAAATGATGATAATGCAGCGCTGGGTTTTGGACAGAAGAATGAAGAGTCCTAGATGGAAAGCTTACATTTCCAAATTTTCTCTGAATATTTGGGGGTGTGGTGACTGAGGTGCAAATTTCTTCTCTCTGGCTTGGTTTTGGACTTCAGGGGTGAGTTTTTGGAAGGGCGGTGCTTCCTTACGTTTTGCTTTGTGTTACATCATGTTTTGTTTTTAAAAATGCATCAAATACTGGCTGACTGTGCTTAGAAATAGCTTTTCTTTAGCCTTCTGTTGTTTAATCCAGGAATTTAGAAGCGTTCCTGTAAAATCATCATTAATATAAATTCTGAGCACGATAAAAAAATGGCAAAAGATGTTTTTGATTTGCTACAATAGCAGTGTAACAACAAAGATGGAAGTAGAACACAGTCCTAAATCAGTTTGCTGACAGTTTTTTTTTTTCCTGAATTTTACAAGATAACGGTCCTCTTGCTCTGTTTCATCCACTTTGGCTCACGTGGAGCAGTTTCTGCTTCTTTCAGTTTAGTGAAAAACTACATATTTGACATATGACTGAAACATCAGAAGCTGTCAGCCACGGTTAGAGACAATATTTGAATTGCTACAAATACCTGGCAGCACTACAGATAGTCTTTAAAATGTTTGATCTCCTTGGACTGTGTTGGCTGACTGAAAAGCATGGATAGAGTTTCAGGAATAAGTCGTGCCTCTCTTTCATTCCCAGTGACATGCAGAGCTGTAATTCAGATTCTTTCAGCGTCTCTTTTTTTTTCCTTTGAACCGCGGTTGGATGGAAACACGAGGCTTTTCTGCCTGTTGCTAATCACTAGAATAGTCATGAGCGTATTTTAATTTTTATTTTGCAAGGAAATAAAGTCTTGGGAGTCTGTTGTTTTGAAGCTGAGCAAACCAGATGGTTCGTTTGGAGTTTGGTGAGGAGTGGCAGCTTTTCCTCAGCGCTGATACTGTACAAGGACAGGTTGAACAGCAGGGCTGGGAGCAACCTGCTCCGGTGGAAGGGGTTGGAATGAGATGATCTTGAGGGTCTCTTCTACCCCAAACCCATCTGGGATTCTGTAATTGCTCATTTCTGGTCACTTGATACAAAGGTGTGATTTTTCTGCTCTCGTTTTGGGGTAGGACCGTAAAATAAATCAGGCTGGAAGAACTCGAAGTCCTGTCAAGTGAGTGGTGGCTCAGAACTTCCCTCCTGCTGCTTCTCCTCCTGTGATGGCTTTGGAGGGCTTTTCCAGCCTCAGTGATTCTGAGATTTTCCTTGTTCAGCTTTTTATTCTGGCATAATAGAAGCTCTTCTTGTTGGGGCAACAACCTCAATGAATTTCTGTCTTGGTGGAGAGCGACGTTCCTGTGTGTTTTCCTGTGTATATTCCCGTGACTCACAGCAGGATTGGAATCTGGAACTCTTTTCTTGGCTGTTGTACATTTGTATTTTTCTCCTTTGGTCTGTAAGGATATTCAGTAAATGAAGCTTCTTGTCACATCTTCTGTTCTACACTAGATCCTTACTTGTTCATAAATTCAATTTTAAAAAATTTTCTCCCATTAGCCTCCTGCTCTCTCTGTGATCTCTTTTATCTGCTCAACTCACTCTTTCAGGACTTCATTATTTTTAGAAAATGTACTGTAGCACATTTAGTGGTAATTACAAAAGCTTGTTTTAATTACACTTGTCAAAGACTCCATTTTATGATGCATTATTGGTGCTGCTGTTCCCAATTCCTAACAATTCTCCACCTTTACAAGTGGAAATGAGCATCCCTCTTTTCTAGTGATGTGTCCTCATGACTTTTTTGTGCTTAGGCATGATTTTGTTCTTAGTGATAATTTGAAAAGAATCCTTTGAGAGGAAATGGACCAGCATCTGTTCCCAAGAATATCCATAAGTTCCTGGTGTTGCTTGTTTGGAATGATGGGTGTGTTTAAATGCGGAAATAGAAGGTTAAAAATGAAAACTAGGGCAGTTCAACATCCCTTAAATGTGGAAATTAGGAATTATTTTTCTTGGGACACTCCATGCTTGAACAGGAGAATATTTTTGCTGATCATAATTTACACAACTAATGAAGCTTCATCTGATTTTATCAATGTGCAAACATGGATGCCCAGAGCTATACCTGGGTGAGTGGGAGAGGAATTCAGAGGATGCCAGATCCCTGGAACCATCCAAGGTCAGGCTAGACAGGGCTCTGAGCATCCTGATGGAGTTGAAGATGTCCCTGTTTGTCCAGGGTGTGGGAGATGATCCTGAAGGTCCCTTCCAACCCAAACCATGACTTATGAAATGCCCAAAACCTCTTTTACAACGTGACACTCACAGCCTGGACCTGTACTCCAAGCTCTGGAATCCACACCCAGCTCTAACCCATGGATATGCTCATCCGACAAGCCTCAGGTTGGGAAACACGAGGAAAACCTGCAGCAGTGTGGTGGAGGAAGATCATGGTTTGAGATTATGTTTGGAGCAGATCTTGTTTGGAGAAGATCATGTTTTGGGGGTTGTGTTTGGAGAAGATCGTGTTTTGGGATTGTGTTTGGAGAAGATCGTGTTTTGGGATTGTGTTTGGAGAAGATCGTGTTTTGGGATTGTGTTTTGAGATCATGTTTTGAGAAGAAAATGTTTGGAGGAGATCATGTTTCAAGAAGAAAGTGTTTTGAGATCACGTTTCAAGATCATGTTTTGAGCAGGTCGTGTTTTGAGATCATGTTTTGAGATCTCTCTTGTGCTGGTGCATCCCACTCCTCCTAAGCTGCCAGCAGATCTCTATGGTGGTGCTTAGGGATCTGCCACCACTTCCTTTTAACCTTTCATCCATTAATTTTTCCTTCAGGCTCATCCCAAGGCCTTCAGATACTCCATGTGGGCTTTCCCAGGAGAGGAGCCCTCATTGCTGTGGTCAGCATTTCCTTTGGAAAATCTTCACTCTCAAACCCGATGTGACAGGAGCTCCTCCAGCCCCAGTGGCAGGTCTGGAATCCTTGGGATGTCACCATCCCTTGGTGTCCAACCAAGGTGAAGTGACCCTGAAGCAAGACCTCCAAAGGGCTTTCACCTGGCCGATGTTCATTTATAAATTCAAACGCTCTCTTACTTTGAAGCAGATCGTTCTTTTCCCAGAAAAACACATCTCAGCAGTTCCACTCCATGTTTTTGAGATGTTTATGAATTTAGAGCTTGGAGTCTGTGCTGAGGGGCAGCTCTAAACCTGGGACTGCCTTCAGGAGCCGAGTCCGAAATCTGCCTACAAACCCACATTAAACCACCTGATAATGATATTTTTAACTGCTCCTTAAATAATAGCAATTTAGCACCACACACACCTGGAATCTTGTTGCATCCAGCAATAGATTCCTCTTTTATTTTTAAAATTTTAATTATTAAAGATAGATTTTCAACCAGCTGCATATTTGCACTGTCCTGCCTCACAGAGGAGAAAATAAATGTGTTTTTGTTGTGTCCAGTGTGAGCAGGGCTTGGTTTTGTCACAGGATGGCTCTGCAGTCAGGTACAAGGTGATTCCTGGGATCTTTTTTAATCGGGAAGAAATCCATTTTTCCAGTGATGGCAACTCCTACCAGTGCTGTGCCAAATCCAGGTGCTACCTTTCAAAACAAAACCCAGTTTGGCCTTTAAACCTTGATGCAATTTCCCTGTGATGGTGAAGAACCTGTATTTAATATTAGTGATATATTTTGGGTACTAAGTTTGGGTGGTTTGGGAAGCAAAGGTGGCTTTTTTTGAAGCTCTTCTTTAGAAAACACCCAAGCAAAGGTTTTCTTTTAATCAGAGTTTTTTTTCCCTGAAGAAACAACCAACCTGTTTTGGTATTTAATTTCCACCTGAAGTGCAGCATTCAGCTAATTGAGAACATGGCTATTCTTAATTATTTTCTTGCAGCTCATTGACATTCACAGGGATCTTGTTGCTGCAGCCCCCATAAATATAATATTACTTTACAGGTTTTTATTTTGGCACTAAGTTCTCCTCTCTTGGCATATTTATACTCTGCTGTATAAATGAGTGATTTTATTTATTATTTATTCATTTGAACTTAGCTGTGTCTGCGTTACTCTACAAGTGTCAGAAGTGGAAGAAACTCTTTTTTGCTGAGTTTCTTACTTGCCAACCAAATCTTCCAGTTACTTTCACAACCCAGGGAAGCAAACCTTTGGATAAACACATTATTTAGTATTTCATATACAATATTTTTCCTTCATCAGTGACAGATCAGGGCAACGAGCAGTGCCACTGTAGAGCAGTAGAATCCAGCTGGTTTGTTGATTAATTGTTTTGAGGGGGGACAGGGAACCAAACCCAAAAATCAAGCCAAAAAACAAACCAAGTAAATCAAATTTCCAGGGCAAGATCTCCCATTCAGAGGGATATCCTTGGAATAAATGTTATTGCATTCCCTGATCACAGCAAGACAGAGGAGAAGGATTTAAGCTCAGCTTTAGGGAATATTAATTACATCTTTTCTTTGTCACTGGCCTGTTTTGCACATGAAGAATGTTCTGGAGATCTTCTGTGTTTTGGGGATCATGGTTGGTTGGACATGAATATTTGCATTGGGTACCTGTGAAAGATGCCTTGCAGATATGGAATGTTAGATCTGGAATTCCAGATATGGAATATGAGATACAGAATATGAGCTACGGAATATTTGGTCTAGAATATGAGAGCTAGAATACTGTATATGGAATATTACATATTGAAAATTAGACATGGAATACAAGATATGGAATATTAAACCTAGAATATGAGCTATGGAATATTAGACCTAGAATACGAGATATTGAATATTATATATAGAATATGATATACAGAATATTAGGGAGTATTAGATGTGTAATATTTATGGAATATGAGATATTTAATGTTAGATATCAAATAATAACTACTGAATATTATATGGGGGAATATGATATATGTAATATTAGTAATGGACTATGAAAATCAAATATGGAATATTAGATATGGAATATGAGGTCTGGAATGTGAGATTTGGAATATGATATATGGAATATTAGATACACAATATGAGATCTGGATTAGTATATATTAGATCAGGAATATGATAACACGGGATATTAGATATGAAATATGAGATCTGAAATATGGTCTATGGAATATTAGATAGGGAATATGAGATCTGGATTAGGATTTATTAGATCAGGAATATGATACATGGGATATTAGATCTGGAATATGAGATGCAGACTGTTAGATCTGTTAGAGGATTGAATCGATCTGGAATGTGATAGATGGAGTATTAGATGTGGGATATGAGATCTGGAATATGAGATATGGACTATTAGATCTGGAAGAGGATTAAATAGATCTGGAATGTGATAGATGGAGTATTAGATGTGGAATATGAGATCTGGAATATGAGATCTGGAATGAGATATGGACTATTAGATCTGTTAGAGGATTGAATCAATCTGGAATATGATACATGGGATATTAGATCTGGAATATGAGATGCAGACTATGAGATCTGTTAGAGGATTGAATCGATCTGGAATGTGATAGACGGAGTATTAGATGTGGAATATGAGATCTGGACTATGAGATCTGTTAGAGGATTGATTAGATCTGGAACTGGAGGTGCTCTGGCACGAGTTCCCGGAGAGCTGAGGCTGCCCCTGGGTCTGGGACAGTGGAAGGTGCTGCAGTGTGGTGATTTTTCAGGCCCCTTCCCAGCCCAACCATTCCATGGAATCCGTGTGTGGGACGGGGCGGTCTGGGGGGCAGCAAACCCGCGGGGGATTTGCAGGGGCTCTGTAAGCACAGCTGGGGGAGGTGGTCAGGGGTTAATAAATGGTGGGGACGGGGCTCTGGTGTTCCCTGGAGTGAGCTCTGGAAAAGCTGGCATCAGTGAGGCAGGGCTGGTTCCAGTGCTCCGTGGATACGTTGTGGGGCAGAGGACAGATTCCTCCAAAATTCAGCTTTTTTTGGGGTATCTTTGAAGAAATTGCACAACAATTTCTGAGAAGTTTTCTGCGTTTTTTTCAGATAGACCAAAACACGTGTGGAGAGGTTTGTTGGGGTTTTTTTTGCATTCTTCCTGTTCACTGTTCTGTTCAATGTATTATATAATGAATTTAATTTGAATTTTAACTTTTTTTTTACATGCTTCAGGACATAGAAACAAAGGTAAGCAGTTGAATAAAGAAATGAGGGAAAATCCAAACTTTTTAATGTATTCCTCGAGTGTTTGCTAAAAAAAACCCAAAAAAACCCCAAAAATGAATCTTGACAAACTTGTATCTGTACAATATGTGGTGTAATTGTAATGACCTTTATTGGACAATTATTAGTCATTAAAGATATTTTATTAAAAATTATGAACCTGGAAGATATTTGCATTGATAATTTAGGTGTTAATTCTTTCATAGCTTGTTTAAAAAGCACTTCTCTGCTATTTACACTGCAGGACTTAGAGCTTTATATATTTTTAATAAATTCCTCTGAGCATGTGGGCTTTTAAAATGTATTTTCTAATGTTTAATGAGTCCCCTTAATCCGAGAAAATGGGAAATACTGCAGATGAAAAGCCAAAAAAACATCAATTTGCTGGGAGAAGTGCCTCTTAAAAGAACACTCAAGTCATATTAGGATTGAAAAGATAAATATTTTAAATTATTCTGTATTATTTTAGATTATTGGACATGGGAGTGGGCCTGTGGTCAAGTTTTTCAACTGAGTGGATACTTCAACCAATCTGGGATTTTCCAGAGGAGTGATTCCTAATTAAAGAGGGCAGGAGGGTTTTGGATGCACTTTCTAGCAAATATATAACAGGATTTTGTTCTTCCCAAATATCCACCTGTTTAGAATTAGGTTTTCTTAAGTTTAGAAGTGATTTGCCAAGTTAATTCAAATTAAAAAAATAAAAACAAATCTCAGCCTGGTGCATTCTGGTGATGTTTCCAAATCTATTTGGCCAAACTCAGGCAGAGTTGTTGAGGAGGGGAGGAAAAAGCCCAGAACTGTGGAAAATATATTGGATTCAATATTTCAATTTTTCTGTTACTTTTTTTTTTTTAGGCCAGGCAGTTGGAAGAAAAGGACAGGGAGCTGAGGAAACATGATGCCTACTACAAAGAGCAGCTGGCTCGGCTGGAAGAGAGGGTAAAACCTTTTTTTTCCCCCTTTTAATGAACATTTTTCCCTTTTTTTCCCCCTTCATGTTCATTTCTGCTCCTGGTTATATTTACAAGTTGACTTTTTTAAGGGGGATGAAGATTAAAATTCTGGCCAGAGGGGTTATTTTTGTATTGTTGCTGCTGTTTCTGGCTTAATATTGACAAGGTGGAAGGTTTGATGGGAGAATATTTGTTTTCTTTACTAAGAAAGTTCTCACATTTGCTGTGGGATTGCATCTGTCACGGTAATTACAGACAGAAAAATGAAATAATGAGGTTATTTTATACCAACGCTGCTGAAGAGCCAGTGGAAGTGAAGAAGTGTCACCAAGTAAAATAAATTAAAATAACAACAACAAAAAAAGGGAAGTGTGAAGGGACATAGTGAATTTCTGCTTTCAGTGGGTGGAATTAGTGATTCCTCCATCAGTGCATGGAGAGTTTAATTTTAATTCCAAGTTCATACCACATTTAAAAAGCACTTCTGTGTCTTCATCTCATCACAGACTTGAAATTAAACTGTAGAGAGCAGCTTGGGAAGCTGTGGGACTTGCTTACAGTGGCTTAACATATTGCTGTTAACATTCCCATTCTTTACAGGGTATTATTTTATAGGATGTTAATTTCAAATAATTACTGCTGTCATCATTTCCTGGCTCCCAGGTTGGTTGTAACCTCCAGCCTGAATACATTTCCCTCCTTTACCCCTCTGCCTCCTTCCTGAGCTTTATATATTGGTGATTAATTCGGATTTTAGGGTTTGTTTTTTTTGGTTTTTTTTTGTTACTTGCTTGTGAAAATTATTAACAAGATACATATTCATTGATGCAGTTTAGGAGGCCAGAAGAAAACCTCTTATTTTTCTGGATTAGGAGGAAGAAGGTGTTGCATGCATTATCAGTGTGTAGAATTGATCTTAATGAATATTTTAAATCGTGGTACGTCCGATACCACCTTGGTGTTTTGTCCTCCTCCATTTTGAGGATGACATGGATGGAGTCCCGTGTTCTTGGCAAGGAAAAAGAGTTGGAAAGGACGAGGGGAAATCAGTTTAATGATTCTAAATACATGCATTGTTTAAACAGCTAAAAATTGAGATCCTTCACCAAAAAGCTCCACAGAACACTTTTCCTTTTTCTCCAGCCGCTGTCTTGGTGTTAGAGGAAAAAACTTCAGTGGGATTTTATCCAGCCTGGGCTTTCCTGGGGTGGTTGGAGCAGTGCTTTTAGTGGGGAATAATTCATGGCAAAGGATGGCTGATAAGCCATGGATCTTGGACAGCTTTTTCTTTCACCTTTTTTTAACCTTTTACATCTTTTTAGATGTTTTTCTTGATCATTTTTCACATTCATGTAGGTCCTGTTAGTGAAGACTCCAATGTGTGTAAATACATTTTGGTGCTTTGCAAGGGAGATAATGAACTTTAAATAACTTTATTTGAGTTCCTCTGGAATTCTGCCACCTCCAGGGAATGTGAAATAGGAAATTTTGCCATCTCTTGGTTTCTCTGCTGGGCTTGGAAACCCCCAGGATCACAGCAAGTAGTTCTGAACCTCTTGTTTTATACCATAGCTGATGTTTGCTCTGCGTTCAGAGCGAAGTTTTTGTGACACCAAGCTTTGTCTTTTCATTCTGACTCCTTATTTGTGAGGTCAAATCTTCTGCTTTTCCAAGTTGTCATCCACTTTGTCAGCAAGGTACATTTTCATCTCTCTCCTACACACAAAAAAAAAAAAAGTGCTGTTCCAGCTCTCAGAGGAGCGAACTCTGTGTTCCAAATCTGACTTGGAATTTCTTCAGAGAGGTGGAAATGGTGAAGTGAAAACCCAGAGGGGTCCCAGCTCCTGCAATCCCACCACTGGGATCACCTGTGAGCTTCTGTGCTGGCAGTTCTGAAGATTGGGATGGAAATAGAGCTTTAAAAAAAAAAAACAAAACCAAAAAGGAAAGTCTGGAAGTGGCAGAGCATGAAGAGAGGCTGGTTTGTTGTTGCTGAACTTGTCCTGATTTCAGTGGAAGGTGCACAGAGACAGAGCATGGGCTGCTCAGCAGAGGGAAGTTGAGAGCAGGAGGTGGGGTGGGAGCAAGTGGAGCTCGGAGAATTAATGTCAGGATGGAGAAACGTTCAATCCAAGTCTGTCACCTGTGACAAAGAATGCTAATTACAATCTCAGATCATTCCCACATCAAATAAGCACACTTTAAAAACACTTCAGTTATGCCTGTGTGGTATTTCTGGCTGTTGCATCATGGAGTGTCAGAGCTCATCTCGATGATTAATTGGCTTTTTGATTATTTAGCCTTTTCAATTAGAAGCTTCGTATTTGTGTTCTTCAGTGCTGCTGAAAAAACAATGCAGACGTTGATAATAAAGGGAGATGACAACAGCACAGATTAGTGTCAGCACAGCGTGCTCCTTATGGAGAAAATTATCCATATTCAGTGCCAGATGAAGCCTGTCAATTATAAAATATTTCCCTGACTGAGGGAAGATGCTCAACCTTTACTGGGTATTAATACAGGACAAAATAACTGTGCACGAGTGACAGCTGCGATAGTAAAACATCAACAATTCTATTCTCCAGGGGAATAACTGTTCATAAATTTGCTTTATGTGCTAAAAACCTTTTGATACTTCCCCAAAACCCAGCAATTCCCCGAACAGCTGCCAGTGTTTCTAGGTCAAAGATAGCACATAAGCTATTAGTTATTACAGGCTCCACAGCAGCAGAGCAGTAGCAGAGAGTTTAACAAAGCAGTTAAAGAACAACCTGCCCCTGCTCTGCCTCTCACTGGGATGGGCAGCTGGGGTTTAGGTGTTCACACTGAATGAGGCTTGCAGGGGAGTTTGTGCCCAGTTTTCATTGTCCACCTACGGGATGAAGGTGGTTCTTGACTACAGCAAAACCCAGGGATAAAGCAGAGCTGGAGTCCCTGAGCTTTGTGTTTATTATTCACTTACAAGTGCGAGGTCCTGCAAGGGTCAGGACAAGCCAAGCACAAGTCCAGGCTGAGGGGAGGAAAGGATGGAGAGCAGCCCTGGGGGAAGGGCTTGGGGGTTTTGGTGAATGCTGGATGAACCAGAACCCCCGTGGGGAGCACGGGACAGGGGGATTCTGCCCCTCTCAGGTGAGAGCCCACCTGCAGAGCTGGCCCGGCCCTGGGGACAACAGCAGCAGGAGCTGCTGGAGAGAGCCCAGAGGAACCCACGGAGCTGCTCCAGGGCTGGAGCCAGGCTGGGAGAGCTGGGAGTGCTCACCTGGAGAGGAGAAGGATCGAGGGAGAGCTCAGAGCCCCTGAAGGGGCTCCAGGAGAGCTGGGGAGGGGCTGGGGACAAGGCCTGGAGGGACAGGAGCCAGGGAATGGCTCCCAGTGCCAGAGGGCAGGGCTGGATGGGATCTGGGGAAGGGATTCCTGGCTGGGCTGGAATTGCAGAGCAGCTGGGGTTGCTTCTGGATCCCTGGAATGTCCAAGGCCAGGCTGGACATTGGGACTTGGGACAGCCTGGGACAGTAGAAAGTATCCCTGCCATGGTAGGGGATGGAACTGGGTGATCCTGAAAGCCTTTTCTAACCCAAACCATTCTTTGGTTATCTAAGGAGAAAATAGATTTGTTTTGGAATAAAGAAGAGCCCCAGTGTGAAATCAGAGCCCTTTTTCAAGGAATGCCATTCCCCCCGTGGCCATATGCTCAGGATCTCTGTCCTTACTCAATGCACTTCCCTGTCGTTGAAGCTCTTCCAGTTCTGGCGTATATAGGGAAAACTCTTGATATCTTCACTCTCTTGTCCCTCTAATTCCAGTAGGGAGGTGCAGT
>VWZN01002557.1:18068-50407 GCA_013396955.1 Regulus satrapa | reverse complement strand
GCCAGAGGGCAGCGCTGGATGGGATCTGGGGAAGGGATTCCTGGCTGGGCTGGAATTGCCAGAGCAGCTGGGGTTGCCCCTGGATCCCTGGAATGTCCAAGGCCAGGCTGGACATTGGGACTTGGGACAGCCTGGGACAGTAGAAAGTATCCCTGCCATGGTAGGGGATGGAACTGGGTGATCCTGAAAGCCTTTTCTAACCCAAACCATTCTTTGGTTATCTAAGGAGAAAATAGATTTGTTTTGGAATAAAGAAGAGCCCCAGTGTGAAATCAGAGCCCTTTTTCAAGGAATGCCATTTACCCCGTGGCCATATGCTCAGGATCTCTGTCCTTACTCAATGCACTTCCCTGTCGTTGAAGCTCTTCCAGTTCTGGCGTATATAGGGAAAACTCTTGATATCTTCACTCTCTTGTCCCTCTAATTCCAGTAGGGAGGTGCAGTTTTTTTGCCTGGTTTCAAGCCCCAGTGTCTGTAGACTTCAGCCATGACCAGCTCTGCATTTCCAGTGTCCCTTTGCTGTGCAGCTTGCAGCCCCCATGAACCCTTGCACACGATTTTCATGCAGAGCAGCTGACATCCCCAGTTTTCCTTCACCCCGTTGCTGTTGCTTTACAACATATTTTTTATGAAGGCCACATGACCCTCTCCCGCTTCCCGCTGTAGTTTTGGCATCACGCAGACGCTCAGTGAGCTGTGTCTGCTCCTGCTCTGTCTCTGAGACTGATGGGACTCCCCAGTTCCAATTTCCTCCAGCAAACCCAGCTATTTTCATGTTGCACTGCTTCCTAATGCTAATATGCATCATTAGGAGAATCCTGCCCCAAGTCATGGGAGCAGGAGGAAATTAATTTTAATACCCTGCTGCATGACACAACTACTTAGTTTATCAGTGTGAATGAGCAAGATATGGATCCTCATATTAATCATAATATTTTCCACTGGAGCCAAGTTTCTGAGTGCTCCTGAGTTTCCTAGAAATACTTCCAAGCATTGAGCAGTTTGGATGTGAATGTGGTCGTGGGGTGAGGTAACAGAATTATCCTGGAGCATGAATCTGAGGAGGGGCTCAGAGAGCTGGGCAGGGGCTCAGCCTGGAGAAAAGGGGGATCAGGGGAGGACCTTGGGCTCTGCACAACTCCTGACAGGAGGGGACAGCCGGGGGGAATTTGGGGTCTAATCCCAGGAAACAGGGACAGGGGGAGAGGGAACAGCCTCAGGCTGGGCCAGGGAAGGTTTGGAAATGGTGAAAATTCCTTTCCTAAAAGGGCTGTCCAGCCATGGCAGAGATGGGAGTCCCCATCCCTGGAGGGATTTAAACAACTTGAAGATGTGGCACTTGGGGACGTGGCTCACTGGTGGCCTTGATGACCTCAGAGGGCTTTTCCAGCCTCTAGAGTTCCACGATTCTGCCATTCTGTGGGCATTTGGAGGTTGCAGCATTAGCCTGGGTTCACCACACATTTAACAGCCAAGAAGTCCCTGCTCTGACAGTTCTTGGCCCTTTCCACAGTCCCCACAGAGCCTTGTGTGGGGACATCCCTGCTCCAGACTCAGTGCTGGGTCCCAGCCTGGCAGTGCACACATGGAGTTCAGGAAATGTTGATCCACTTCCCTGCGTCCCTTTTTCCCCTGACTTAAACGTCGAGGAAGGATTTGCAAATCCCAAGCTCGGCACTTAATTTGGGGATTCTGCCTGCCATGGAGGCTGTCAAGGAGCATTAACCTTAAGGTAAGATGAGCACACGGAGCACAAAGCTCTGAGCTGATGGCACATTCTATCCCAGGTGTTAAATGGTATTATCCATCCTGCTTGCTACAGTAAATAGGATTTTGCTATTATGATGTGTCAGGATTTTCAGAGAAATCAAATTTACTAGACACTAAACTGCCATCCTCACTGCTGAGCAGCTTTATTCTGGGATCTTGTATTCATCCTAATCCTGTTGGTAGGAAATGCTTATACCAATTGTGTGGGGAAATTATAACTTAATGATCTTTTCCTTTTTCTATTCAAGGCTTAGGATGGCCCAACATGCTCTGCAGTGATAGCCCCAGTGCTGAGCTGAGGAGCTGATCTGCAGCTTCCCAGCCAGGAATTGGCTTTTGGGGGAAGGTTCTCATCGGCAGGAGTGCTCAGGTGCCAGCCCCCCGTTTGTTCAGATGCTTCAGAGCCTTGTTTACCTTTTGAGATCTCAACAAGGCAGTAATCAGAAGCTGTTTGCTGGGCTTTTTGTAAGGTGGAGTTTGCAAGATGTAGATAACAGAGGGGGGGCTGGTACAAAGCAGGATAATAACCACAAACATTTTCATTGAACGAGATAGTTCAGCCATTTAAAGGAGGTTTTTTGTTTGTTTGTTTGTTTCTATTTGCGTTCAGTTATCAGTCTGTTTACTCTCCGTGATCTCACGTGGCTGTAGCAGCGAGAATTCCATAAGCAGAGGATGATTCTGCTCTCACCTCTTGTGTTTAGAAGTCTGTGTTTGCCAGAGCAAACATGTTTACTCTCCCCACATTTGTGTGCATTCCTTCACACGTTCCAAAGCCAGCGAGCAGGGATGGATGTAGGTGCGTGTTTGGAGACTGGAGGCTGGATCCAGCCAAGTAGGAAATTATTTTGGCTGATGAGCACTTAGGGAAGAGGCAGGGACAGCTCAACAAACCTGGTGTTCTTGTTCCCAAGAAGGCATGGAATTATTCCAATATTCCCTAAATATCCGTGGTTTGAAAGAAAATAGTTCCATCATTCCCACTCTGCTCCTATTTTTGAGATACTCTCGGTGTTTGTGTCCTGTTTCTATTTGCCTGGCTCTTATTTCTCTTTCTGTATCAAATAAATAAATGTATATATGCACACACACACACAGAGTCAATACTTTAACTCTATTTCCGAGCACTTTTCCAATAGAAGCAATAAAATACATTACAGCTTCCGTGTGATGAATTCCACCGACTGCCATATCATCTCACTGTTAATGAATTGTGTTATTTCTGTGAAGGTAGTGGGGCCTTTTCCTTTTTTAAATGGGTATTCAGCTGCCACAGCGACTTCTTGCAGCTCTCCCAAATCGCTGCGGTGGAAAAGCTGAGGAGAAAATCAAGATATATTAATTTCTCATTTTGTACCTGGGCCAAGAGACTTTTCTATGTCTCAGCTCATGTGCTGCACCAGGGAGATAAAAGTAGGAGTTCATCAGACTTTTCCCAGTGCTTTGTGTTCCCACATTGCTCCTGAAAAACCACCCTTTTTAGCACTGACCAGAGCGTAATGTTTTTGTCAGTTTGGCATAATAAAGCTGTCAACCCATCCTGTGATCTCGCCAATATTAGAAAATTCCTCTTTTCAGATTTCTTTCTGTTTGGGGGACAGAGCTTTTGTTGAATTGCTTCTTGCCTGGCAGGTTGAGATTAGAAAACTTGCTACCAATTACAATATCTGAAACCTCCACCTGATTGACAGCCCGGGCTGGAGTGTTGTGTTTAATGCTCTGCCTCCGTATCTTGCCCAGCCACAATCATTATTCTGAACAGTTGGGTCTCAGCCTTGATTTCATTTTTGTCCTTCTCATAATCTTTTATTTACCGTTTCTGACTAAGTAGCTAAGATGTTTGTTATTAAACACACACCTCAGCCATGTGGTTTTTTTTCCCCCCAACTGCAGCAAAAATGCAGAATTTCATGTTTGCCATGAAAAATACCCGGTTCAGTCTCATCTTTCACTATCACATATCCAATCAATAGCAAGGCTGAAATGCTGCTTAATAACAAAATGAGGAGTTGTTGCACGCTGAATAGCAGCTACTGATGTTTCTGTAAATGTTTGTTTATAGATTATTTTTCCATTATGTATGTGTGTCTTTATAGAGAACAAAAAAGCCCTGTGATAACCAATATCCCAGGATTTTTCCTGCTGTGCCCTGAGACACCTGATAACTTTTAATGTGGAACCACAGTTTCATACAGGTTGTTGCAGTTTTTTATTTCTCCAGCATGTGTGAAAAGAAAGAAAAGGTTTGGAAAGACTTCTGATTATTGTGTAGTGTTAGTTTGGGGGAGAATTCCTGGCTGGGCTGGAATTTCCAGAGCAGCTGGGGCTGCCCCTGGATCCCTGGCAGTGCCCAGAGCCAGGTTTGGAGCAGCCTGGGACGGTGAAATCCCAGTGAGGCCAAGTTCTTCCATCTCCAGTCGCTTTTTGAGTCAAAATTCCGTCATTGCCTCAGCCCCTCTTGATGACCGTGGGGTTTTTTGGAGTGTAGCTTCTTCTGTGCTTTCCCCTTCTCCTTTTTACTGAGGAGGAAAAAAAAAAAAAAAGCTGTCACGAGAGGGAAATGTTTTAAATAGGCAAAAAGGAACAAACTGGAGAAATTTTTTGAATGTTAAAAGCTGTGTTTATCGCTTTGCATAGGATATGGCAAAATGTTTTAACATATGGGAAGTTAATGAATAAGCAGCTTTCGCTTCACCCGGGTCTGTTCCCTCCTCCCACCATCCTCCCATCACAAGCTGAAGTTTGGGAACAAATACTGTGCTAAGTTATTGCTGGATTAAAGCAACCCTCGGAGGAGGTGCTTTGCAGGATTTCTTAGTTGAGGTAACAGAATTAGAAATGATTACAACTCTAAATTGAAGCAATCATTCCCCTGAGCCGGCCCTGCTGAGGGACATCAGGTCCTGGGGCAGCTCCGGGTCCATCAGGGGGAGGAGAACCTGGAGGGGCTGGAGCGGGTCCAGGGAAGGGGACGGAGCTGGGGAAGGGTCTGGAGGGGCTGGGGGAGCTGGGAAGGGGCTCAGCCTGGAAAAAAGGGGGATCAGGGGGGCCCTTGAGCTCTGCAGAGCTCCTGACAGGAGAGGACAGCTGGGGGGGTCAGGCTGAGCTCCAGGAACAGGGACAGGAGGAGAGGGAACGGCCTCAGGCAGAGGGCAGGGTGGATTTTAGGGAAAATTCCTCTCCCAAAAGAGCTGCCCAGCCTGGCAGAATTGGCATTCCCATCTCTGGAGGGATCTCCAAGCCCTGTGGATGTGGCACGGGGGGTCACGGGGCACTGGTGGCCTCGGCAGTGCTGGGAATGGTTGGGCTGGGTGACCCCAGAAGGGTTTTCCAACCTTAATGATTTTATGATTAGAGGAAAGCAGTCCCTTTTTTTTTTGGCCTAAGCATTAGTTAGTAATTATTCTCATTAAAAAGCAGTCATGTTTATGAGAAATTCTGCCTTTTTAAAAAATTGTAAATAGTCCTGCAAACCCAGTGGCTGAAATCATGGATTAATAGGAATACTCTTCCTTTCTTTCAGGAAGACTCGCTGCCTTCATTTTCACTGCTGTCACTCTGAGTGATATTTTAATTTTCCCTGCCCCTAAAAATAGTCCAGTCCCATAACTGATAGATAAATTAGAGAATCCCCAGGAAATGCTGCTCAATGTTTCTGTTTGCCAGCACAATAAATGCAGAAGGCAATAAATGTTCTCTTACATCAAGAGGAGGCGGGTAATGAGTAAATGATGGGAAAAGAGATTTTGAAAATAAATGATCAATCCAATCTAAGTTGAAAAACAATCTATTAATAATTTGGCCTTCAGTGGGAGAGAGGGATCTCTGCAGCCAGAGGAGCTGAAGATGGACCACTTACATGCGGCAGCAATGGATTTTTGGGAAGTTTATTTAGGTTTATGAACAATAAGCTGTGATTTAGACCCAGCTTTTTTCCATAGGAGTTTCACCATTGTGTTACAGAGGGAAAAAAAAAGAAAAAGTCATTTTTGTTTCTGTAATGAAAGCGCCGGGGATGCTGGTTCTGGGGAAGGCTTTGTGTAAAGGCTACAGTTCTTACAATGCCTGAGGAAATCTGTGCTCTGCACCGCGTCCTGCTCTGCATTTCTCTTTTTTTCCACCTCATTCTGTTGTTCTTTCCACGTGCAGGAGGTCAAGCCCTGCCCAGGAGCAGTTTTGGCACCATCCTTAAAATCAGGGAGAGTCCAGCCATGGTGAGAGCTGAACCAAAATCCTGGGATGTGATCCCAGTGCAGAGAGAAGAGAGCTCTACCAGCTCTTCCTCACATTATTTGTGGCTCAGATCCCAGCTTGGGCCAGGCTTGGCCACAGGAATGAAAGTTTTAAGTGAAAGTTTTTCTTCCTCCTTGAGAATTCTCTACAGAAAGGCAGAATTCTCTATTTTTCTGTGTTCTGTGAAACTCCCTCGAAACGAAAGCGATAAATTTACAGCTGGGAGAAGGAATTCTCATTGAAGGTGATCAGAGGGAGGTGTAGGGAGAAAACAGGAGAGAAGAGAGAAAATCAGAGTAGTGGACTTGGTGACAAGCCTAGTGACGATTTCTTTGCAGCCATATTTTTACTTTAAAGAGCAAAACCAATTGGTCTTGGGCACTGCAATTTTTTTTTAAAATCTCTGACCCCCCCCATTCCTTCAGGAGAGATGAGATGGCATCAAGTGTCTGTATTTGTGAGATCCTCTTGGAAAAATAACGTCATTTTTACACTAATCCTTGCAAGGTGGAAGTTTCTTCTCTTTTTAATTCTGATTTAACTTCTTTTCCACCCTCTCTGTGGGTTCTGTGTCTGACACCAGCTCGGTATGAAATAGGCCCAGCTCAGCTCGGCTGGGCTCGTTGTTGCTCTCGGTTTTCATTGGGAATTTGACACAGCAGAAGTGGATGAACCCTCAGAGCTGGTGCTGGGGACAGAAGTGACCCTTTGAAATTCAGCAAGGCCAGTGCTGGTGGTGTGTTCAGCCCCTTCAGCGTGTCAGGGAGCAATGAGAGGTCCCAGATCTCACTCCTTTGGAAGGAAAAAGCATTTTCATACCTGAGAGCTGGGGCTTTTCAATGCAGATCTATTCACATGCATATTGCTGTGCCTCCAAAGGCCTTTCCTATTGAAACAGGGGAGGATAATCAGGTGTTTGAAATCAGGAGATGCTCTCCTGCCACTTTAAAAATCTTTATTTTTTTTTCCCCCATGTCAGGGATTTTAACCCTTTGCAGGCTGTGATCACTCAGGAAATTTATGCCCAGGGAAACACCAAAGCAGAGCAGGGGTAATTAGGAAGAAAATCCAAATGAACCACAGCAGAGGAGTTCAAACATTTGTTTGATTCTCAGAGGAGAATTGTGATTGTTTTAGAAGTCTTACCTTAATAAAGTGAGATTGTTTTTCATATCTCGTACCACTTCAGTTCAGAGATTTTTTTTTTCCTGCAAGAAAAATTGTCTCTATATATATCAACTTAAAGCCTGAAGAAGATAATCCCTGTTTCTCCCAGACTGAGACAACAATGCAGAATATTTTCTGCTGTTTGATACCATAATGTGTTTTTTAAAGCATTGCAGATAATTTTTGTACCATGCCAGCTCTGATGTCTGTTCATGCCAAGCTTCCTGTGGATTTCAGCAGTTCAGGGGATCGTGGAATCACAAGGGTTTGCCTTGGAAAAGACCTTAAAGCTCATCCAGTTCCAACCCCAGGGACACCTTCCACTATCCCAGGGTGCTCCCAAGTCCTGTCCAGCCTGGCCTTGGACATTTCCAGGGTGGGAAATCTCTGTCAGAGCCTCTCTGGAGCTGCTTCTGCTTCATCCCTTGGGAAATTCACGATTTTTTTCCACTGCCTCACTTTCAGCAGGCAAGAGGAGAGCAGTGGAACCATCCAGATAATGAGTGAATTCTCTGATAAATTCTGTCCAAAGAGGCAGCACACAATTCATTATCCAGAGACACCAGTTAAAGTGTGCAATCTTTTCCTGTAACCATTTTATTCAGCAATGTGTGAGGCCGTGGTTCTGAATGACTATTTACTCATTTCTGGCACTCCTTGTCTGACACGTGTGCATCCTGCTTCCCTTTCTGGATCACATTTCCAGCTCTTAAGATGGGGAACTGTTGTTTTTCACATCGGGCAGCTCCCTTTTCACGTGGATTTGCTGTGCACTGCAGTGAAACAGCAAAATGCAGATTAGAAAAGTGAATATTAGGGACAGTTCTGGGTTCTCCTGAAATACCCCATGCATCAGTTTTCAGCAAACCCCACTCTGGGGTATTTGCAGCAGCGTTAGGGGCCGGATGCGTGCGTGGCTTTTGGGGATTACAACAATAACACAGAGGGTTTCCCTCTTTTTCTCTTTCCCATCTCCTGCTGGTTTTTGGTTTTGAGAGCGTTGCATTCAGCAGGTAAAACTGGAAGAGGACACAACACACCAAAAAAAATCCCACCTTTTGGAAACTCTGGATTGCTCTGTAAAGAGGAAGAGGGAATTCTGCCCCTCTCAGGTAGAGCCCACCTGCAGAGCTGGCCCAGCCCTGGGGCCAACAGCAGCAGGAGCTGCTGGAGAGAGCCCAGAGGAATCCACGGAGCTGCTCCAGGGCTGGAGCCAGGCTGGGAGAGCTGGGGGTGCTCACCTGGAGAGGAGAAGGAGCCAGGGAGAGCTCAGAGCCCCTGGAGGGGCTCCAGGAGAGCTGGAGAGGGGCTGGGGACAAGGCCTGCAGGGACAGGAGCCAGGGAATGGCTCCCAGTGCCAGAGGGCAGGGCTGGATGGGATCTGGGGAAGGGATTCCTGGCTGGGCTGGAATTGCCCAAGCAGCTGGGGCTGCCCCTGGATCCCTGGAATGTCCAAGGTTGGACACTTGGAGCACCTGGGACAGTGGGAGGTGTCCCTGCCGTGGCAGGGGTGGAATGAGATGAGCTTTAAGATCCCTTCCAACCCAACCCATCCTCTGATGCTTTAAGCAGAAAATCAAAGTTATTTTGGAATAAAGAGGGGCCCCGGTGTAAAATCAGAGTGGTTTTCAGGGAATGCCATTCCCTGTGTGCTCAGTCTGTCCTTGCTGCAATTCCCTCTAGCTGAAGCTGTTCCGTTTGCTGTGTATAAATGAAAAGGGATTGATATTTTTTCTCCCACGTCCCTCTCATCCCACTGAATAGGTGCAATATTTTTTTTGACTTTACACTTCCAAATAATTCCTCGCCAGCCGAACCCATCCTGTGAAACAAATCCAGCCCAGACTGAATTCATTGCACCTCTCAGAGAGCTTTCCTGAGCCTCCTTCCTTCTGAAGAGTTTCTGCTGCTCCTCTCACTGAGCGTTTCAGAAAGTTTCTTTAATTATATGTTTAAAATAATGTGCAGAACGCTGATGATTTGAGAATCTCTTGTGGCTGAGCAGGCAGGAGTTTTTCAGTAGGATCTCAACTGAGCAAAACAAAATAATGCTTTGTATAGGTGAGATGAGTTATTGGATAATAGTAGAGGTTGGGCTTCCTTTTGTCAGAAAATGTGCAGAAATTGGAGTTTTTAAAAGGCTTTTTAAAAAGCAGTAAATGACCCTTTTAAATTCAGAAAACATCTGTGATTTTTTTTCTTTGAATGGTTGCCATGAACTGACAAGAGATTATTTCAGGTACTTGTAAAATTGAAAGAACTTCATGAAAAACTGAAAAATCCTTCCAAGACCTGTGCTTTTATATTGGAAAAATCAAGTGTAAAGTGCTGTGTGTGTTTGTACCATGCAGCATGTGGGATATTTTTGAAGTGGGAGTTCTACCAGTGGTTGACAGAACAAGGATTTCGTGCCAGTCTTTGAGGGGACATTTGATGTCTTTTTACTGCAATAGTTGGTGCAATTAAAAGTTTTCAGACCTGTGAACCTCTTCTTATGTGGCTGAGTTTACTGGCAGTGTTTTATTCCTCTTCTTGCTCAGGCTTTAAGAATTTGGAGACAGAATAAATGGGAAATTTCAAGGTGCAGGTGCCATAAATACAATTCCTGCTGGCAGGAATTCCTGGCTCTGCACAGAACAACCCCAAAATTCCCACCTTCTGTCTGACAGCATTGTCCCTATGAGGTAATTCCATATTTTTTTACTAGCAAAAAGAATGTTTTTCCTCTAGATGTGGGAGCTTTTGACAATCACTTTGAAAGGAGAAAAAAAATACTGATTATATCAAGTTCATCCTCAACGTTCTCATACTTTATGAAGTAAAATACGAATATCCAAACTTACAAGTATTTCCATATATTTTCAGACAGCTGGGGAATCAATGCAGAGATGGAATTTTTCCAGCTGGAGCTTTTGCTGTGAGGAGTGAAGGAGAACTGTAAAAGATCCTGGTTGTGTTTGTGGCTTTTTGAAAGAACTCCGGGGTGGAATTCATCTCTCAGTTGGGAGGTGTTATTTGAGCATAACACAACTGTGGGTCTAAATTGTGGTGTCTGTAAATCCCAGAGTGGTTTGGGTTGGGAGGGACCTTAAAGCCCATCCAGTTCCGTGGCAGGGACACCTTCCCAACCTCCCATCCCAAAAGACAAATCCCACAGTGGATACAGGGATTGGCAGATCTTTTTTAACCCTACCCAGGGAAATGTTGAATTCACAGGTTTTACTAAAAGAAACGACCGTGGTAGGGAGACATTTTGTGTGACAAAAAGTGCATTCACAAAAACGGCTCAAAGTCTGTTTTAGGCCCAAGGAGGGGAAAGGTGGAATGTGTGGAGAAATGCAGGTGTGCAGCACTCGGAATGGGAAGGAAAAATAAAGGTTACAGTGGGAAAAAAATCCATCTGTAGGACAGAACATCCCCCAAATACCTGTGGGATGGCTGAAATGCAGAATAACAGCTCTGGCTTCAGCGAGGCACTGCAGGAGGGAATAAACGGAACCCCTGAGGAATGCAGGAAATAGGAGCCCAGCAAAGACTGGGAATCATCTCCAGAGGTCACAAATCCCAGTTACAAATCAGGAAGGTTTGTAGGAACCTGTGTTGGAATGATTTGGCCTCGTGTGTCATCCAGTTTCCATAGGAATTGTGTGGATTTTGCCTTCTTGAGAGCAATGCTGGGACTTGAGAGCAATCCTAGGTCCTGGAATTTATCTCAGCAGGTTTTTAGGGAGAGCCCCCCTGCCTCAGCTGTGGCTGCTTTTCTTTCAGGATGCAATTTCCCAGCTCAGTGGATCTGCTGGGATCCACTCTTGGAAGAGCACTGAAAAATTTTCACATTACTTTGATTTAAGCGTGCTCAGAGCTCGTTTTCCTTTCTTGCTTCACTAAATTAAATATGAGCAGAGTTCTCCATCTAATCTGAGTGTAAAATGCAGTTTTCTTGGATTCAGGTGCTTATCACTCATCCAAACAAGTACCCACTTTGGTTTTTTGTCAGGGATTTTTTCTTTCCTCAGCATTTTTGTCGTACCAGTGCTGATATCTCCTCACTGCTCTCACCCTGTGTTCAAAGCAGCTGCCAGAGACCATCCTGGAAGTTCTTCAGTTGCTTCACCATCACCAAAACCTGTTATTGATACGTAGATTTTTACAGTTTGGCTTTTGTTGTAGCAGCATCAGCTGTCAGTCAGTTGAGATCACATTCTCTGCCTTTTCTTGTGGCTGTTTTCACTTCGATCGTGAACTTTGCACAGTGAAAACTCTGCTCTGCATATTCACCCCCTCTTTACTCTCCTGCTGATCCCAGCCATCAAAATATCCCCTGACAGTGGCACCGAAATTCAGAGTATTTGTGGCAGCAACGTTCAGAGTAGTTCATTGCTCTGACCAAATGCAAATATGAAAGGGCTTTTAGATCTCAAACTCATCCTGTTTGGATACTGCAGCTCCACAAAATGAGAATTTGATAGGATTGATCCAACTGGTTCCTGAGGAAAGTTCCCACAAATACCAGCTCAAAAAACCACAGACAAAACTTTTTAAAGCAGTGAGAGAAAACAGCAACAAGCCTGTGTCGTGACATTGTTGCTTGGGCTGTTGGATTGAAGGAGACAGAATATTTTAGAATTTATTTCAGGAACTTTATTCGTGGTCTCTGAGCGTTATTTGTGCCTCTCAAAAAATGGTAATGGTGCACTCATTATGGCCTGAGGCAGCCAATCTCGGGCAGCAGCGACAGGGGAGATCTAATAAACGGAGCTGAACGCAGCTATTTGCCTTTGATTTGAAAGGAGACAGAGCTAATCTCTGATTCTTTCTGTTGGGCTGCTGCCACAAGATGAATTTCACCTCCAGCTGCAGAGCAGATTGCACCATCTACAAGGCAAAAGGGATTTTCACCCTGATAGTAGATCTGAGTTCCTGTATTTATGGAGCTGTTCCGACTGCAAGGGGCCTTGGGAGGTCCAAGCTTGGAGCAGATTCCTGAGGGCTTTGGCAGAGAGATTTTTGGGGACCTCCAAGGCTGAGGTTGAGATGCCACAACCTCTTGTGATCCCTGTCCCTTAACTATCCTTGGAAGGAAAGACTTTTTGGACCAGTTTCATGGGATCTCTGCCTCCAAAAGCTGGCCAGAACGAGTTGGAAACAAGTGGTGGTTAAAGGGATTTCCCCAGATTTTCTCTTGACTTTGAGACTTCCTCTTAAAATCGTGGCTGCTGTACAAGGGCTGCCCTGGACTCAGCGCTGTCTCTGCTGGAGTTTTGCCAAAACAGCTTCATGGACGACCTCAAATCGTCTTGCTTTGAGTCTCCAACACCTCAGGAGTTTGTGGGAGGCATCCATGCAGGATGAGCTGAGCTGTGCGGGAATAGAAGGTGCAGAAAGGACAGCTCCGTACCTCAGAAAAAAATTCTGAAATATCTCTGGAAGTCACAGCCATTCCTGGATGGGACCCTGGGCTAGTGGGAGGTGTCCCTGCCCATGGCAGGGGGTTGGAACTGGATCATCTTGAAGGTCCCTTCCATCCCAAACCGTTGTAGGATTTTAGGATTTGTGCTCATCCTGCTTTGCCTGCGAGCCGATGTGACTCCGTGGTGTGGTTTTTGCTTTGCATAAACGGCCCGTTGGACCAGTATTTAAAGAATTCATTCCTTACAAGGAAACATCAACAGGAATTTAAAATCCTCATTCCTGTGCTGCCGTCTGCACCCGATGCCACCAACAGAAGGGAATTCCCAACTTAGATTTCTTGGGCATCACCCCTGGCAGCAGTGATTCCCATTCCTGTGTGCCTCAAAGATGTACCACGTTCATTTTGGGGGGGCAGAGCCTGCTTTAGGTCATGGAGAAATAAATAACCCCATTGGGAAAACATGATTTAAACCATGGAATAGTGCCAGGGCTGCGCTGAGAAGGGAAATTGTAAATGGGAATGGTTTAAATGAGGCTTTTTGTCGTCAGGAGGGACCATAAATACAGTTGTGCATTTTCAGGTGCATCTCTAAGCCTGAGCACATTTGTATTAACACCACTACTACAATTACATGCAGATTAGCTGCTTGGCTGAATAGCTGTAAGAACTTGGAATAGATTTGTCCTTTTCACAAAGGTTTTCATTTTCTTTGGCAGCTGTGAGTGTTAACAAATTAGAGATCGATGTTCTAGCAGGGCAGAAAAGTGAAGTGAGGCATGGCTGGGGAGAAACTTCAGAGCCATTAATAGTTGCAGTTAAAGGCATTAGTTAGTGGTGCATGAAAAACAGAGTTGGAAATTCAAAAGAAAAGGTCAAAAATTGCTCTCTCTTCCCCATTTTCTGCTGATAAATGAGTTAAGTATTTGACCCCGCTTGCTGCACTCTGAATACCTTTGAGGTCTTTGACTGTCATTGAAATCTTTGACAAACACCCATCGTGGAGTCCAGCAAACACTGATGGGAAGGGAATTTCCTTCCTGCAGGACCTTTTTCAGGCCGAGCTCCTTTGTTTCCTGGAATCCCAGATTGGTTTGGGACCTTGAACATCATCTCATCTCAACCTGCCATGGACAGGGACCCCTTCCAGGTTTTTCTTCGGGTGGGCCTGGGGTATTTTCAACACCTTTGGATACTTTTTGGGGTTTTGTCTCTTTGTAGAATCAGGCACTGGGTGGTTTTGGGTGTTCCAAATCCTCCCACCAATCTGGAACAGTTCAGGCATCTCTTCTGTCACAGGGACAGCTTGGCCCTGACCCAGCTTTCTTCCAGGACACAAGGGACAGAGGAAGTTTTCTAACGGCAGAAGAGAGGGAGTTGCACTTGAATTTGACACAGGAATCTCTAGGCAAGCACCACCAAAATCCTGATAATTGCCTTTGCCTCAGTTTCTTCATCTGGGCGTCCTTTGTAGGCTCAGTCCAGGATCCCAGGTTGCTTCCTTTGGTTTTTGGTTTTGTTTTTTTTTTTCTGTGGGGCTCCTCTTTCAGTTTGAATTCCTTCTCCCTGCCTTGCAGCCACTTCTCCCACTTACTGCGCATTCAAAATTCTCCTCTGCTGTAAAAGCTCATCCCCTGCCCTGTACATTCACCTGGAGTCCCTGAGTTGTCCTGAATTGTTGTGGAAGGGATTTGTTGAGTCCTTTCCTAAGGCTCCTTTTATGCTGTAGTTCAGGACTGGAAGACTGGTTTGCTTTGGCCAGTGACCTTTTTTTTTTTTTTGTGGTAAGATGCTATATTTGGATAGATTTCATAAAAAAAATGATTTTCAGCCCAGTGGCAGATCCAGAGAACTTTGCCCCAGTGAGGGCAGTCAGTTCCCTCATTACAAAAGAGCTCATAATAGGATTTAAAAACAAGAGTAGAAGTCCTAAGTGTTATGTAGGATCTCTGAATGTGGATTTGGACATCCTTAGTTTCATCTCTGGAATAAAAACTGTACCAATTGACTGACTGGAGCAGCTGGATCAAATGAGAGTAGTCAGAACTTGTATAAAGAATAACTTATCTAAAAATTCAAGCACAGGCCTGATCTGCTGACATTTCAGAAGAAATTCCCTCATCCATAGATCATTTGGAGGCAGAATGAAGATGCAGTGTTTCTTGGGAAGCTGTCTGATGTTAAATGCTTGGTTTTTCCATAGCTTATTAAAATCAATTCAGGGACAAATAGAGGCTTTAAATTCAAATGAAAATGCCATCGGAATGGTCATATTTATAAAGCTGTACTTTAATGTAATTTGGAACTGGGGTGGAGGCACAGAACAGTTGATGGTTTTATTCTTATTTCTTCCCTAATTCCTTCTCTCCTCGCTCACTTGTTGGCAGTTCCAAAGATGAAACATGACTGGATATTTTAAAGTTTATTTCTTCTAATCTTGCCTTTTTCTCTGTAGTCCAGGGGAGGACTGGGACAGAGGAGCCAGGCTGGGAGAGCTGGGAATGTGCAGCTGGAGAAGGGAAGGATCCAGGGAGAGCTTCCAGCACGTTCCAGGGCCTGGAGGGGCTCCAGGAGAGCTGGAGAGGGGCTGGGGACAAGGCCTGCAGGGGCAGGAGCCAGGGAATGGCTCCAGAGGGGGAAAAATGGGAGATTGGGGGGGGATGTGGGGAAGGAATTCCTGGTTGGGCTGGAATTGCCAGAGAGAGAAGCCAGGGCTGCCCCTGGGTCCCTGGAATGTCCAAGGCCAAGGCTGGGGCTTGGAGCAGCCCGGTCAGTCTTGAGTTTGGACTAAAATAAGCGAAACAGTTTCCTTGTGGCTTTGGAAATTTCTTTTAAGGCCATTCAGATCTCAGGCTCTGTGTCAACAGGATGATTAAAACAAAATGCTCCCTATTATCCACAAATGGCTTCGTTAAAGATCCTGAGATGAAATGGCCACAAGTACAATTAAGGGAGAAAAGAAGCTTAACTGCAGCAGAAATGGATTAAAAAGAGGCACAGAAAACTTCCCAATTTGCCATTCAGGGAACAGGATAATCTTTGCCTGCCGATGCTTTGAGTCTTTCTGTGGAGGAGGATGAGAAGGGAAGAGAAGTCTTTAAATTAAAAATTCTCCCCTGATTCTCAAAGGTGCCAAACAGCCCAAGCCCTTGGTTCCTTTGGTGGGTGGAGCAGGTGCTGAGCTGAGCTGGAGTCAAGCTGGGCTCATTTTTGTCTTTCCCAGCACTAACTTGAAGCAAAGGGCAGATTTGTCTGTTTTCTATGCAAGTCAAAAGTCTTTTTTTCTTTCTCAAATCAGCTGTTAACCACGTAACTATTAAATTTAATTTTAAATATAATTAAATAGATTGCACGAATGTTACTCTCATAATGAATCTTTTAAGGGCTTAAAAGCAAGAATTCAATGCCAAAATCAGTCGTGGTCTGCCTGCAGTAAAAACAGTTTCACCACATTTTTAACAAAATAGTGCATGTAGGTGAAGTAGGTCTGGTGAAATTAAATGAGGGATCTCAGGTTCTCCTGGTTCTTTTGATAATCTTTTATCAGCTTGGATGACACAGGATCTCTCAGAACTTTCCCTGGTTGCAAATCTGAAGATTTTCAGCCCAGAGTGAAACGTGTACTCGTGCTTTGAGGTCCCCCATGCAGACAAAACAGTGACCTTCTGAGGGGCTCCAGGAATTTATTTCCTTACTCAGACCTTCAAAATCACAGCTGTCGAGAGAAATAATTCAATAATTCTCCTCTTACTCCTCCAGCTTGAAGAAGCCTCTGCTCCCACTTTTGCTCAGGGAAAATTATTTCAGTGGTGAATACACTTTTCACCCGTGGCCACATCTCATTTTTCTCTTCCTGACTTAAGGAGTATTTATATTTTCTGTGGCTCTGTGTCTGTATCAGGGCGGATTGGATGGATTTAGTATTAAAATCTAAGTTCTCTTTCGCTTCTCATTCAGCCTCTGTTTCTCTCAGTTCGCTTTGAGGGTGGCTCTGGAAAAGGCACCATTTATTATTCCATTTTACTGCAATATTTCCATTTTCTGTGGGTCAGAACTGCTGGATTTGGGGTTGAAAGGGACTTTAAACTCAGCCAGTGCCACCCCTGCCATGTCAGGGACACTTTCCACTATCCCAGGGTGCTCCAAGCCCCATCCAGGCCAGCCTTGGACACTTCCAGGGATGAGGATAATAAATGTCTGCCTTTATCTGGAGATGAGGAAATGATGTTACAGCACCGTTTTTAATCTGTGTTTAGGGAAATGACCACTGCACTTTTATCTGGGGGATTAGGGAGGACTGGGAAAATGAAACTTCATCTCTGGGTTACGGAGAGTTTGTCTCTAGAAGAGAACTGAATGAATTTTAATAGTAGACCTGAGCCAAGAAACAGCACATTTCATCTAAGATAACAAATGATTTCTTGATAGCTTGTAGGATTAAAACTTCTAGACATACAGAGCAGCTCAGTTGATCACTTGAACGGCAATTAAAAAGCAGAACAAGTACACCCTGAATATTGTTTTTATGTCAGAACTGCTCCTTCATGCTTGAAAATGAGAAAAAATTGCAATCGATCCTTACAACTGTTGTGTTCATCTTTATTGACCCAGCTAAAGAAAGATAAATGACAGCTTAAATAAGATTCCAGTCTGTGTTGGCCTGGGAGGGGACAGAGGGTGATGGAGAGCCATTCATCATCTCAGCCCTGCCCCGGCCACGCTCGCCCTGTGGCCCGCCCCAGACTCATCCCNATCCCACAGATCCCATCCCACAGATCCCATCCCATCCAATCCCATCCCATTATCCCACCCCATCCCACAGATCCCATCCCACAGATCCCATCCCATCCAATCCCATCCCATTATCCCACCCCATCCCACAGATCCCATCCCACAGATCCCATCCCATCCAATCCCATCCCATTATCCCACCCCATCCCACAGATCCCATCCCACAGATCCCATCCCATCCAATCCCATCCCATTATCCCACCCCATCCCACAGATCCCATCCCACAGATCCCATCCCATCCAATCCCATCCCATTATCCCACCCCATCCCACAGATCCCATCCCACAGATCCCATGCCATCCAATCCCATCCCATTATCCCATCCCACTATCCCACTGTCCCACTGTCCCACTGTCCCACTGTCCCCCTCTCCCACCCCACGCTCCGGGCCTGGCTGGGGCTGGGATTGCTGCGCTCCAGGGGCTCTCTGGCGTGAGGAGAATTTCCCGTCCGTTTGCTCGCCGGCCGACGGTGATTAATGAGAAGCCAAACGTGGCGAGCTGGGCTTTGGTGCCCGTGAGTGATGAGGTGTGGGGCTGGCAGTGGGGAGCTCAGCAGAGCTCTCTGCTCCTGCTGCTCCGGGCCTGACCTTTGCTTGCAGTGCCTCTTACCCAATTTGTTATCATTTGTGAGAAAATATCAGCCCTGCAATACAATTTTAGCCCTGGCTGGGGCTGGCTTTTTATTCACTGATTTCAGTACGTTTCAAGGAAGAAGCTCGGAAGATGAAATCTTTAGGTGGGAAGGAAAGATGTTTTTCTTTGCTTTTTTTTTTTTTTTCTTTTTGTCATTGGTGCTGCCCCTTTTGGAATTTCAGGAAGTGTTTTTGCAGGAGTGAGACCAGCACTACTCATAAAATGATAAATATTCCTCGGGACGTGTTTACTCACCCCGTGACCACAGACCTGTGTCATCTGTGACTTTTACGGAAGAGTGATCTCTCCACTTGAAACCTTTTCCATTTTTTTTTTTTCCCCTTAAACATGTTTACGTCATATGGCTTTTCCATACATCAATGTCTTAAGCTAAACTGCTTTATTTTACCCAGAATTAAAATCAGGGGCTCTGAGCTCTCCCAAACCTTTTCTGCTCCAGCCTGAACAATCCCAGCTCCCTCAGTCTGACACAAGTTAAATATTTGGAAGATGCCAAATCAATATTGAGGCATCAACAACTCCAAAGCCCGGGATAAAGTCCCAGGTTGTTAAAATAAGGATTCAGCTGGTTTTGATGCAATCACACAGTGTGGGATTGTCAGGATTTTTGTTGCCATGTTAACATCACTCCCTGGGATGCCGATGACTCAGAGCTACAGCAGAGTTCTTGCAAGTGCCAGCACAACCTTTTTTTGCTTCTCCACGCCCTGTTGCCACCAACATTCTGTGGAAAATGGTTTCAGAGAAGTTTTGAGCTGCTTTAACTTTGCTTTCTCCCTCCAGCTGGGCAGCCAGGTGCCTTGGTTATTCCAGCCCAGGTCCAGCTGTGCCGAGGCTATAAAAACCACCTGAAAAATGTCACCTCTGTATTATTCAGACACGAAGCAAAACAACACTCCAGCGATTCATCTCGGGCTCTAGGATCACAGAATTCTTGGAAAAACCCTTTCAGATCATCGAGTCCAACCATTCCCAGCGATGCTGAGGCCACCACTGAGCCATGTCCCCAAGTGCCACGTCCACAGGGCTTGGAAATCCCTCCAGGGGTGGGGACTGCACCCCTGCAGCTCTTCCAATGCCTTTCCAGGAAGGAATATTCCCAGTATCAAAGCTGAGCCTCTCCTGGCGCAGCATTTTCACACCTAGAAAATTTCTGGTGCTCGGTGAGCATCTCTCACCTGTACTTTGGAAACAAATTATTTTGTAGAACTGAGTCAAAGCCATCCCTGGGTTTAGAGGAGGTGAAAATCTGTTCTGAAGCTGCCTGGCTTTAAAAATTACAACTGATTGAAGCAACCTGGGAGTTCGGAATATTCCAGGAAATCCTCAGAGAAGCATTTTCAAGGCAAAGAGCAGAAGGAAAAGTTAATTTATTGTGGGACTTTGGAGCTTGGCTCGAGTGTGACCTGGGAGGCAGGGGGAGATGTGTGTGAGGAACACAAGCAGGGCACTGCAAAGAAGCCACAAATCAATATTTTTGATTTTAATTTCTAATGAAGAAGTTGCAAAGACTCCAGGAGCACCTCATGCTAAATATGGTGTTCTTACCTCATTTCCCTTTAGAGTTTCTTCCCCAAGAGCCATTTATTTTATGTAATCAAGACATGCTTATTTAAAAAAAAAAACACACCCAAAAAAAGTGATTTCTGAAACTTTGTCATTTTTTGGTTAGGTTTTGAGGGTTTTTTTGAAGCAACTTAAATCCGAAATCAGCTTTATTGAGTAGATACTAGCATGCTTGTAAACAGTACTAACTGAAATCTGTATTTATTCTGGGTTTTGTTTTTCAGAGTGCCCAGTTCTACAAAGTCACCACTGAGCAATACCAAAAAGCTGCTGATGAAGTCTCAGCTCGGTTCAAGTGAGTCCCTTCTCCTGTTTTATCCTGGCAGCTGGATGAGCTCTTGCCACATTAAAATGCACAATAATTCCCCTTTGCTCCCTCACAGATCCTGTCAGTCCCTCTGGTTGTTGAAAGGAGGGAATTTGGGAGAGTTTGGAGGCCAATGTGTAGGAGCCATAAGCTGCAGAGAAATGGGCTGCACGCTTTGTGTACATTTATGAATTTATAGTTGATAAGAAGCACGGAGTATTCTAAAAATAAATCCCCTTTCTCTGATGGAGCACCAAAAATGGGATTCCAGCTTTGCATCACACTTGCACCATGGGAAGGATTTAAATGAGGAATTTCACTCTGCCCTCACCAGTGAAGGTCAAATTAAATAATTTTTATTAGTCCTGAAGAAAGTGAAGTGAAGATCTGGTAATTGATGGATCAAAGTGACAGTGACCCTTAGCCTTGGACCTTCCCTTTGGGCTGCCTCATCCCTCAGCCTCGAGGTTCATTTATCATTTTAGTGTGGACACAGAACTTTTTACGACCTCCATTCTCTCCTCTCACCAAGAAATGCTGCAGAAAATGAATTATTCTGCCACGATTTTTGTAGATTTGTGGAGGGATTTTCTTCTGGTTTGTGTTTTGTTTTGATTTTCGCTGAGCAGGAAGAGAAAAGTCTTTTCTGAGCTGCTGATAATGATAGAAATAAAATTTTAAAGTATAAGAAAAACTCGGTTTATCTCTTAACAGCATGAATTGGTGAATATTCTCTGGTGTATATATAAAAAATTTTCTAGTGTTTAATGGTGCAGAGTAGATTGAGCACTAAATTCATCTGTCCCTTAAACAGAAGGGACAGGATGACCATTGATCAAGGTCTGATTTAAGCATAATTAGGAGGGTTTTCCATCATGTCTGCAAATGCAGGAAGGCTGGGATAAAATTCCCATCTGGGTGTCTCCTTCCTCTGTTCCAGTGGGATATTTTCAGCTTTCTAAATCAAATGATTGCCTCATTTCACATGCATTATTCCAAAAGCAGCTTTTGTTGGGATTTGAAGTTTTGTGAAGGGCTCTGGGTGGGTTTAGTGGGCAGAGGTGGGAGACAGGTTTGGGTTTTTTTCTCCTGGTACATCAAGGATTTCCTAAATAAATCAAATACTTTGGGTTTCTTTTTGTGCACAAATGGAGCTGATTGAAAGAGCAGGGGCCAGTCCTGAGCATCAAAGAAATTTAAGAAAACCATTTCACAGGGTGCCGAAATCAAGGAATATTTCCTGAGGAGGATTTGGGTAGGGAATCACATTCCTAACACTTGATAGGATTGGACTTTTCTTCATTTTCTAGAAACTAAAGGTATAAATTGAAATCATCCCTTTGACTGGTCTGTAATGGCAGTACTGCAATTACTGTGCTGCTTTTGCACTTGAAAACCAAATTCCCTAAATAGGATTTGGAATTTTTACATCAGTGGATCCCGTATTGCTCCATTGCCTTCCAAGAAAACAAAAGGGGGAAAAAACAAAACTCAGGAAATAAAAGGTTGCCTGAAATAACGCACATAATTTATGGCAGATTTGATGAAGTTCCTGAAATACCAACATCACTTTACAATGTAAAGGGGTTTTTTTTTCCTTACGTAAAATCCTTTTAAACACCGTGTCTTTTTATTGAAGGTTTCAGTGCAGGAGATGTTATTTTATCACTGCCTCTTTTATGGAGCTTGATGGATAAATGAGGAATGATTTAGTGAGACCTAAAGATGCTCTTTTGGTGTCACAGGCACTTCTCGTGTGCAGTTTAATTGCACGTGAGGATTGAGAGGACAGAGGCTCCAGTGGTGTTTGAAGAGTTGTTTAATTGGCTGTAAAAGAAGAATTAAATAAGGTTGAGCTGCTAAATTTTGTTAATGCATAAAGCCATGTGCTGCCTGTGATTGCAGGTTCCAAGTGCGAGATTAATGGATCTAATTGTGGTGTTATTAACAAATAGTCTGACTTTATTTTAGGCATGTCTAGAATTAGGTACCCAGTTTTAGTGATAGAAGTTGAGTTTCTTCCACTTTTTAAGCTGCATCACTTGCAAGAGCAAGAAGTGGATGGTGTTGTTATATATTGAATATTTCCTGGATTTTCCTTCCTCCGTTTAATCCCTGAAATTACATCAGCTGTGGCTCCATCAGTTTTTGGGGATAGTTAAACCCCTTTAAAAGGGGGAAAATACAAACATCCCACATGGGTTTGGATTGCAGACACCTGGCAAGCCTTGTGTCTGCAGTTCCTATTGCTGCCTGCATTAAACTGATATTCCAAATGTCCACGAGGAATGTTTTATCTCCACGAAGGCCCTGATTCACATTGATCAAATTGGGAATTATCAAATGCTTCATCTCTTTACGAGCCTAATTCCCATTGATCAAATCCTAAATGAGCAGGTTCAGGCAGTTCCTGCAGTCCCCAAATCACATTAAAACAACATTACAGGGCCGTGCTGCCCCTCCTAAAGCTGGAATTATCTTCCCACAGTTACATTATAACCCCAATTATTCCATTATGAAGATGGCTCTGTTATAATGAGGAGTTTACACAAGGAGGGAAGAATGCAGCGTTCCAGGAAGATCTGGGCTTTGGGCAAGAATTTGAACTTTTCCTAATCAAATTCTCCCTTTGTTTTGTGGGTTTTTTCCCTTAATTTGGAGGGCTGGGAGCGGGAAATTCGGCAGCTGCGGTGGTGACATTTTATTCCCCCGTGGTGTCTCGAGCCAAGTGACATCTTCATTATTCATTTAAGAAGCAGAGAGGGCAAAGGCAGCCTAAAATAAATGTTTGTCTCTTCTGTGGGTTTTGATTTGTGGTGGTATATTTAGAATTCTTAGCCTAGTGCATTACTGCTTTTTCCTAAATACTCCTAAATATTCCTCTCCTGCTGCTCTGCTCTCATGGACTACTTGGAATTGCTGCTGGGGTTTTTTTTTGTGAAAAAACTTAATTCCCAAAACTTGATGGATATCCCAAGTCCTCCCAGGGGACTGACTGATCATTTTGGGGTGAGGTTCCCCCCAATAATGGCATTAATTGCCCAGAGTTTGCTTGAACAGTGCCAGTTGTGATCCAGAGGATCCTTTGCATCATCTGGCTGTTTTTTCTGAATCACAGATCTGAGGGGGCTTTATCCCTTTATTATGAATCTTTTGGACATGACCCTCTCCATCAACTCCCACAGAATGAATGGGAATAAATGACAAATCATCAATATCATAGCTTCCTTTAATTAGGTTTTCTCTATCACAAAGCCTGGGTTGTTAATGTGCACTTAAAAATAAAATTTAAGGCATTATTCTAATCAGAAAATCACGGAGTGATTTGGGCTGGAAAGGACCTTAAGGATCATCCAGTTCCACCCCCTGCCATGGACACCTTCCCCATGAAGTTCTGTTTGATGCTCAGCTGGAATATTCGAGATATTCTCAGTATTTCCTGTGTGTTCTGACTGACGTCGTTGTGAACTGGGAAGCTGAGGAGTGTAATGAAACCACAGCAAATTAATAACAACAACAACATTTTGATATTTAGATAGAATTGTCTCACAAAGCAGTGGTGCCAATTCTCTGGACACTTGAGGGGGAAAAAAAAAAAAAAAGGCAGTGTGGAGAGAAAATCAGCTTTTTATTGATGACTTTGGAGCGAGTCCAGGGAAGTGTGGCTTTATTTGCCTGTCCTCGTTACCCTTCTGATGGTGGGGCACATATGGTGACTTCTGAAGGGCTCTTGCAGTGCCTGTAAATTAGGAATATTGATAGTTCCTTAATGCAAATATCTTCAGTCACCATCATGCTGCACTCACGTAGCTCTGTCACGTCGAAATCTGGGCTGCAGAGAGCCAGGCAGAGAATTTGGGCTTTATTTCTCCTTGTGCAGACCCAGAGTGCCAGTTTGGAGCAGTGTGCCTTAAATAACAGCATCGANTAATATAACTGTATTATATCACATCACTTGTCACATCACATCAATAATATATAATATATATTACATAATACATATCCTATTATATGAAGTAAATTAAATCAAGAAAATAAAATATACTATATAAAATAAATAAGATCAATATATGAAATATAAAATTTTTATTATANGCCTTAAATAACAGCATCGATTCCCAGAATGGTTTGGGTTGAAGGGACCTTAAAGCTCATCCCCTCCCAAAGTGCTCCAGCCCAACCTGCATTAAAAGTCGCTGCTTTTTAAACTACAAATTGCCAGTTATTTATGAAATACCACATACTGTTTTTTTTTCCAATAACAAAAAAATAGGAAGCCACCAAAAATCCTGCAAGGCTTTGTGCCTTTAGTTAAGTTTTGTTTTTTTTTTTTTTTTGCTTAGCCAAGGGCAGTGAGCTCTGCACAGAAAGCTGCTGAATTAATGTTTTCTCTTACAAACACAGCAATTATCGGTGGTGCTTTGGCAGGAGAGAATCATTGCAGGGTTGTTTGCCCTGATGACGCTCTTGCTGGTGGCATCCTTGATTTATTTTTTGTCGTGTGTTCTGTCTGGGGATCCCGAGTTATTCCTGATATCCCTTAGAGAGGTGGGAGCTGTCTGTAAGCGATGCTGGGAATTAAGGAATTCCTTTGCAATAAACTCTTTTCTTTCAGTCAGGGCTTGGCCCTCATGGGCTCACCTGAAGGCTGCAGGAGCAGAGCTCACTCAAGAAATCTGTTGGATTTTCTGCTGCTTTGTGCAAGAGGTTGTGCTTTGACCCNATACAATATAAAATAAATAAGATCAATATATGAAATATAAAATTTTTATTATATAAAATAGAATAATATATAATAAGAGAATCCTCTGACTGTTTCCCAGTGATCCTTTGGAATCTCAGAATTCCCTAAAGCCTCTTTTCCGTGTTTCTACCTGTGGCTTTCACTTCAGCCGTGACAGCTTTGGCTTTCCCTGCAGCCACGCAGGTATTTCACTCTGTTCCTTTGGTCTGTGCAGTCCGTGAGGCTTCTCCCCAGATGGATGAGTTGTGTGGAGTATCCGTGTGTTTCCCTTTCAGAGAGAATCTGTGCATGGGGATGAGTTTTCACTGAGGTCTCGGAGCTCTGATGGGAAATTTAAATGTGCTTGTTTGCTCAGGAAGCAGGATTGAAGCCCTGACGGTGTTTTTTGAGAGTTACATTAACTTTTCAAATCCATTATTCAAAATTTAGATAGCACATTAATAAAGAAGGCAAGGCAATTCTTTCCATGTTTGGCATAATCTTTTTTTTCCCCTCCTTTCTAGAAATCACAGATACATTCATTAAATCTCCCCTCAGGCCATCCCCAGTTTTTCCCCCAGTGAGAGATCCTTTACTTTCTGTAATGGAGAAAGCAATCTTAAAATTAATGTTTGTAAAGCACCAAGTCAGGAGTAGGATTTTTAAAATATCTTTCCTATGAATTAATACACAAAATAAAATATTTTCTGTGAGGGGAGTCAGGCAGAGCAGGATAATTATTGTAGGATGTTGGTGTAGGAGATATTCTGTAGGATATTGTGGGATAACTCTGTGGGAAAGTTTGCCTGTGGTGGGGAAGTTGGAACGAGATGAACCTGATGATCTTCAGGGTCTCTTCCGAGCTGCAGCACTCTGTGATTTCATCACCTGCAGGTCCTTTTTTCCTGTTCAGTTTCCTGCTCAGGGCGAATGTGTTGGAAAGACAAAGGCGTTCAGGCCCCGCTGCTTTTCTCCGTGTGTCCCAGGGAAACACGGAGCCCTTTTGGGGGTTCCCCGTGACAGCAGCTGCTGAAGCTCTGCCCTCCCTCCTCGGTGCCCCCCATGCACCTGGCTCTGGCTCTGTTTTGGGGTGCTGGGTGCCCTCGTGGTGCCCTCGTTGGGCACAATCCCTGCTCTGCCCACAGGTTTGGGAGGAGCCAGCAGCTCCTCGCTTGGCATTCCAGCCTCTGCCAGGGCACATCTGGCTCCCTCGCCAGGTTTATTCCAAACAAGGAGTAAAGCCGCTTGTTTTAATGCCTTATCCTTTGCTGGGATTTCCTCCAAACACGAGTCGCTGATTTCCCAATTACAGCATTAAAGCTGGGAGGTTAAACCCCATAGCAGCTCCTTTTTATTATTAATTTGTTCTGTATTCCCTAATCTTTTGTGGCTGAGATTTACAAATACCTTTTCTAAGGATGTTTTTAATGAGGCCAAGCCATCTGTAGGATCAAATCCTACAAATCTCTCTTGGGAGCCTCCAGCACAGACGGACCTTTGGGGAAGGGAGAATGTTGGCCAGAGCTGGTGGTGGGATTTTTTTTTAAGGAGAATTCACCTGTTCCTGGGTACGGGGTGAAAAATGAATTACCAGTTATCTCTACCCCGTGACGTGTGGTTCCCATCTTTTTTTTAATCTCTCTCCTTTCCAGTAGTGTTGGAAAATCAGGAAAAAAAAAAAAAACATGCCACAGCCATTCTGCTTGGAGTGCACCTGAGGGAAATCACAGTTTAAAGGCAAAGCAGGCAGTAAATATTTGGGAAATAATCTCAGGTCATGGGGTTTGTTGCAAAGGGCTGTCAGACTCGGAAAACAAGGTTTGTAAAATGAGTATTTAGGTTTCTTATAAAGTGTTTAAATCATTGAATCACAGAATTATTTGGGTGGGAAGGGACCTTAAAGCCCATCCAGTGACAGCCCTGCCATGGCAGGGACACCTCCCACTGTCCCAGGTGCTCCAAGTCCAACCTTGGACATTCCAGGGATCAGGGGCAGCCCCAGCTGCTCTGGCAATTCCAGCCCAGCCAGGAATCCCTTCCCCAGATCCCATCCATCGCTGCCCTCTGGCACTGGGAGCCATTCCCTGGCTCCTGTCCCTGCAGGCCTTGTCCCCAGCCCCTCTCCAGCTCTTCTGGAGTCCCTGGGAAATACAAATGAAGACAGATCAGGTCCCCCTTCTCCTCCTTCAGATGGTGTGGGTACCACCGCAATAAATCTATGAATTCTGTCAGATTTTCAGTTCGGTGCCTGAAAATGAAAAACCCTCAGTCCCACAGATCTCTGCTAAGAGGAACGCCTGAAATACTGATAATTTCCCCTTCTACCTGCAGTTCCTTGAACAGAACCCACGTTTTCCTGGGGTCTCTATTTTGTCCGTGAAAATTCCCATTGCAGCACAATACACATTTTTCAAGCTGGAAGGGGAATAATTTCCTCCTGTACCAAAAGAAATGAGAAAAGCAGTTATTCCTTTCAAACTTCCCTTGCCACTTAACGTGGCTCCCACTTCCAAGCCATTTAGGAGCTCCATTAAGCCCTTGGGTTGCTCCTGTGCATGCATTAGGAGCAGAGCTGGGGTAATATGGAACAGATTTGCTGTATCATGGACACATTTATGAAGATTGATAACAGCCAGGGCTCGGTGTTAACTTTTATTTTCAAACAGGCTGCAGGAGAAAGTGCCTGCTATTGCTTTGGGGCTTTGATTTATGAAAAGGTTGCTGCATGAAAAAGACATCCCATAAAGCAGCTCTGCTGGCAGGAGCATTATGAAGTAGGGTTGTGAGCAAAGCAAACAATAACTAACTGTAATTATGTTCATTATTGTCTCTCTGAGCTCCCTGTACCTTTTGGGGGGGGCGAATTTGAACTTATTCCCTCCTCAGCTTTGAAGTGGACTCACCTTTCCCACGGTGTGGGAAGAATGTGAGAAAATCCTGCTGGTTTCTAGTGGCAGCACCCCCAAAAGAGACCTTTTTTGTTTGTATGGAGTGAAAGAAGTCACTGAAATTGCACCTGCTTGCACCAGTGATGCCAGGAGGAGGAGGAAAGGTCTGTGGTAAAAAAATGCTGTTTTTCTTACAATTCCCATCACTGATGCATTTTCCCCTAAATTATGACTGTTTTGTGAGTGTTACTTCAGACTGTTGCATTTAAGCCCTTTCAAAACAAACCCAAAAATCCCAGCAGGATGGCAAAGATCACCGGGTTTCAGAACTATTTTCCTTCTCTCAGCCTGGCACCATCCTTTGTAACAGGATGAGCCTCAGCAGCAGCAAGCTGAATTCTTCACTCAGCAGCAATTAGCAAAAAACTTTAGTAGAGAACCAACTGAAAATCAAGGAGCATGACCTAACTGGGAAGAATGTGAGTGGTTAATCTAAAGTTTGTCAAACTTGAGCAGCTTCAACTTAAAAGCATCCCTTTAGCAAACTACCCGAAGACCTCGCAAAAGGAAATAGGAGCTGGAAAATCGTCTGTGCTGAGGTTACAAAACAAAAGAATGACTTTCTTGGAGCAGAGTGAAGTTCTGTTAAATAAGCCAGTGTCCAATTAATGCTGCCAGCACGTGTGGAGGGGGTGAGGAGAGCCCTTTGAGAGGTCTTTGTGAGCTGCACTGAGGTTTCCGTCAGGACCCTCTGCCTGCTGCCTCAGATTGCTCCCCTGGTGCCCTCACAGATCCTGGGAATGGTTTGGGTTGGAAGAGACCTCAAAGCTCATCCAGTGCCAGCCCTGCCTTGGCAGGGACACCTCCCACTGTCCCAGGTGCTCCAAGTGTCCAACCTTGGACATTCCAGGGATCCAGGGGCAGCCCCAGCTGCTCTGGGAATTCCAGCCCAGCCAGGAATCCCTTCCCCAGATCCCATCCAGATCCCTCCTTTTCCAATATGAAGCCATTCCCGGTGTCCAGGCCTTGTCCCCAGCCCCTCCCCAGCTCTCCTGGAGCCCCTCCAGGGGCTCTGAGCTCTCCCCGGATCCTTCTCCTCTCCAGGTGAGCACCCCCAGCTCTCCCAGGCTGTCTCCAGCCCTGGAGCATCTTTGTTACCATGTCTTAAAACAGCCTGAGGGTAACACCCACCAACAGGCAGTGAAAAATGACTTGAAAATGTTAAAAATAATTTAAATAATGAGAATAATGAAAAAATGAGAATGTTGTCATTTACAGCTCACCCCTCCAGCCTCAGTTCCTGGTGAGAGGAACATTTTCCTTCCTCGGAGGCCACAAAGGATGTGGAGGGCATTCTGTTCTAAGATTTGTGTAACACATTGTACATCCCATTAAGGCTAAGATATATTAGAGCAAGGTCCAGTAGCCACTGGTTATCAGCACGTTCTCAGTGGGATTATTGCTCTTTGTTGGAGTTGATGACATTTGATTGTTGTTGCAGCCCAGCCGATTCTCTTTTATGAAAAGAGTGGCTCGGCCTCATCCCAATCCAAGACTTGTGGAATCACACGTGGCCTTTGTGGCTTAGCAGAGTGAATCCAAGCCTGTTTTCTTAAATAACTTCACGCCCAAATGAAAAATTGGCATTTATTCTGCTATCTCTTATGATTACAACCTTCAGTTCCCTCGAGTAATCGTCACCCACGCGAGCGGTGAGGCTTAAAGTGTTTAACTGGTGATTGCTTTTTCTGGACGCTGCTGCTGCCCATAATATCTTTTATTTTTGTGGTCAGTTAACAGGGTTTTGGGGCCTTTTATAGCTGAAGGGAATAGTTAAATATATATTGCTCTGGAGAGTAATATTTGGATAATAATGTGCCACGAGTTAGTGTCTTGTGGCGCTTTGTGTTGAGTGCTGTAGTTGACCTTTGCTAGAGAGGAGAAAAGTGTCTGCTTGTTAGAACATATTATTAAGCACCTTTAGAAAGGCAAAGCTGGTCAGTTTTGGGTTTATTTTTATAGTGTGAGGCTCACTGAAGGTTTTATCACCATGGTTTGGTATGATGTCAGGCCTTTGCGAAGCTTGCACGAGTTGTAGCTCTTAGGAAATAAGTGGCAGTAATAAATCCAGAATGTGCTTTGCTGTCCTGGATTTGGTTTATGCTGCTCATTTGGGTCTGTCTGGGGGTTTTTTGGGTTTTTTTTTTTTGTGTGTGTGTGTGTGTGTATGTCTTTGTTCTTTACATGCACAGCAATGTAAAGTTACTGTGGAAAATTTAATGCAGGGACAGGGATAACATTAAAATGGATCATTGAAATGGGTGCAACTCTGTCTCTTTTGCCACCTTCATATAGAAGCAGGTTTCAAACTGTTGCAGAATTATTTCTGCCTTTAAAGATCAGAAATATTGAGGCTTCATCTATCATGTAGTGGTAATTAATATATCCAAGGAGTCCTGCAACTGGCATCATCCACTTCTGTGAGAAATATCAGCAAAGCAGCAACTCAGTCTCCTGGAGCCTGGATCTGCCTTTCCATGAGCTGGAGCTGAGGAGAGCCTTGATTCCTTTGCTTCCCTAAACCTTCAGAACCTTCTCCAAATTCCTTATTAGGAGTAAATAGTAAGGAATTGTAGCACATGGCCTTGTTTGCAGTGATGATCCTTGACTTGTGTTCTCCTGAGCAGCCAAGTGGAATCTTGCCAGTCTTCATTAAATAATTCTTTTTCGGGTGACTAAGGCTGAGCTCAAGTGATACCACATGCAAGCTCCAAAAATAATCTCTGATCTGGGTTTACATGATGAGGTTTGGAAGGCAAATGTTGGTTTGCTGATCATGGAATCATGGAATTGGAGGGGTTGGATCCATCCACGTTGAGCTGATTGGACTCTGGGGCTGGGAAAGGTTTGGATTTTGTCCTCAACAGTGGTGGGAGAGGCTTGGCTACATCTGGGATCATTCTTTGTCTCTGCACTTGTCAAAATTCAGAGCTGGGTTTGATTTGTGCAAGGCCAAGAAATATTTCTCGATATTTCTATATATAACATTTAGGTACTACAAAATATTCCACAGAGATAAAACTGCTCCTCCTTAGGAGCAGTTCCTTCTAATTAAAGCCTGCAGTTGCTAAATTATCTTTCCTACTTCGTAACAGCATCCATGCCCCTGTTAGAAAGAATTTGTATCATTGCCATCCATGTGATTGTTTATTTTAGTATCCTGCTATTCACTAAAATCTGTCCCTTAAGCTAAAAAGAAAAGTGCATCCTAAATTTGGGTAATTCCACCACGCTGCTCCCTTTGCAGCTGCAGGAACCAGCTGTGGGAGAGGTACATGTGTGCATTAATGGTGCTGTGCTTTGGGTTTTAAGAGGGTTTTTCTTCTATTTTTGGAGGGGAATTTTATAAACAAATAGTGGTTTGGGATAATGCAAGTCAGCTCATATCAATTTAAATAAAAGTATTCCAAGTAATTTTGTCTGGCGGGGGTGATGGGAATCCTGTCTTCATTTGAAGCTCTTGGAGATATTTGGAATTTAGGCAAGCACAGCAGGTTAGATCAGTCTCTCCTGAGCTTATTGGGCAACAGCTGGGAGTGGGTTTTTAGGGAATACTGTAAAAACGGGGGAAGTGTTCAGTGACACCATTTCGCCTTCAAACAAGTGGTGGCGTGGGGCTTTCCTGAGCCAAATCTTGTTTTGTAACCTCTTGCTGGGCACCTCACACCTTCCTGCAGAATTCTTTTTGAACCTAAATGTGCTTTTGATAACCCCAGCATGCTCTTGACAGTGAGTCCCAGCTTTTCAATAGCTGTTCTTTGGGAAAGGTTTGGATTATTTTTGCATTGTAAAGCCGTTGCTAGAAAACCTCTCTGGCTGCCTCTGTCCTGTCATCCACTGATCATTTCATCCTGTAATTAATTGATAACTGAGATCCAGCTCTTGCAGTTGTCCTTCTCTGGGCTGAAGAGATCTGGTCCTGGGGGGCCTAAAGATTTTCCTTGGCAGAGCCAGTTCATCCAACAAATTGAGATTCACAACCAGGATATTTTTTCCTGATCCTCATCCTGTTGTCTTCCCCTGAAGTCTTTGCCCAGGAAGTGCTTTAAGGATGAGCATAACTTTTCCATGTGAAAATGGGGAGTTGCTCAATCCTGGGGAATGGTTTGAGTTGGAAGGGACCTTAAAGCTCACCCAGTGCCACCCCTGCCATGGCAGGGATGCCTCCCACTGTCCCAGGCTGCTCCAGCCCCATCCTTGGACTTGGGCACTGCCAGGGATCCAGGGGCAGCCCCAGCTGCTCTAGCAATTCCAGGCCAGCCAGGAATCCCTTCCCCAGATCCCACCCAGCCCTGCCCTCTGGCACTGGGAGCCATTCCCTGGCTCCTGTCCCACCAGTCCTTGTCCCCAGCCCCTTTCCAACATCTTGGAGTTCTTTTCGTATTTACTTACTTTACTCAAGGTCATCATTTCTCTCTGATAACCTCAGAGAAGTGCTTCCCTCCCTGGGTGCAGTAAATGAATTCTTACAACACAGGAAAATTGTTTCCACTTTGCTTTTCCAAGCAGCTGCTCCAATATCCAGCCAGCATTCCAGGTGTTTTACCAGGTGGGAAGCGCTCTCCAGGTTAAAAATCCAGCCCTCTAGAAAGGTCAGTAGGACTTTCTGACAGTCATCACTGTAAAACCAGGATTTTTTCAACATACTGAATTTGGCATGGTGCTCCCCAGCCTTAATTAAATGTCTCTCTTTGTGTAGTGAGTGTATGTGAATGTGCTGTAAAATCCTCTCCTCTCCTCTCCTCTCCACTCCTCTCCTCTCCTCTC